>CM062613.1:43778983-43983983 GCA_025617555.3 Puccinia polysora
ACTCACCACTTGTCAGCCTATAGTGTATTTAGTATATATAAACACCAGTGCTCTCAAGTGGAATTCATCATCTGTTCATTCACAAAATCAACTGGAGTGTCCTTTTCCTCCTGTCCTCAGGTCCGTTATGCTTGATGTTATAAGCTCCTTTCATTCATTTCTCTTTATCTTCAATTTAACCAGAGCCCAAGCTCTTTATATTTTTACACGGTTAAAAGCCTATGCTCAACCTGAGCCAACCATCTTTCATTCCAACTGGTTGGCTTCAAAAGTCTCATCCAGAAATCGGTCTTCAACTCTTTTGGCAAGGGGGTGAGATGAGATGAGGATGAGCCTTGTCATTGAATATCAAGCTCATCCTATCCAACCACTTTGATGCAAAACACAAGGACACCATTGAGTTGGAGAATGAGGAGGAATGAGTCAACCAATACCAATACATCCATCCTCAATCACCTGATCCAAAACCCCAAACCTAAAGATCCTCCAAGCCACAGATGGATTTGATGTTCGATTTGATCCAAGATTGAGAGTGTAGGATCCAAGGATCATCATCATTTTATATTGATTGGTGATGCTACCTATCACATGTTGAACAAACTCAGGTTTTGGCCGGCAATCAATCCTAGTGCAACGAATCAGCAGCTATCTCGCCTATTGATCAGTCATCATAATCAAAACTCAACTGGCCTCAGTTCTCAACCTCAATCTGCACTCGATAATTGCTTGATTCATCTCAAAAAATGGAATCAGAGAAAGAGTGAAACCCTGGATGAACTCCCAAATGGCTTCAGTCTAGCTGGTGGAGAGGAAACCGAGGCAAGTTCAGAGACCTCAAAGCCCATAGAGCAAGAGGCTCAGACCCAATATGATAAGAAAAATTGTATCTATCGATTATCATCTGGCTCTCTTAGTGGATCTAGCCACTCTTCAGCACACCATCACAGGTTGGTTGGATTAAGATTGACTAGAATCACACTTCCCAAGACAGCCGCAGCTTCAGCCCGCCTATCGGCAGTCATGAATGAACTCAAGATCCCTTCTATACTGAATTATTTGCCAAAACCATTGATCATGCCGACTTGAGAGAACGTGGAGAGTTATGAGCAATTGATACAGGCTACCCATCAGTTAATCAATCTGAAGAGAATCGATGATTGAGTCAAATCTGATCTGAAGGCTCACCGCAAGAAAAAAGAAACCTTGATGAACGCCCAATCTAGCTCTCAAACACCCTAGCAATCACGATGTACAAGCAAATTGGGTATTTGGTTTGTCAGCAAGGTCAAAATTACTACACCGGAAGTGGAGTTGGTCATCAGTTGAAAGAAGAAGATGCCTTTGACATGAGGAGAGCTTTATTGATTGACAAAGACAAACAAAGCGTTTGAGAAAATGGAAGAGAGCTCTTGGTTGATCATCCGTCATTTTGAAAGCTCCCTCTGGAGTTTGCCTGCTGCGTTCACACTTTACCTACACCTTATTTTCTTCATCAATCATCCATCAATTTTCACAACCATTCCAGTACTCGACTCCAAAAATCAAACAACTCAATTTATCAAATCCACACAATTAAACCCAACCTTGAACAAATTCAACGCATCTTACAAGTAATTCACCATTTGAACTGAAGAATTTTCCAGCAAATAGTATAAATCATTAAGATAGCAGTTCAAATCAGAAATTCCCCAGGAAGTTTACCAGTCTTTCAGCTGATCTTATTAATCAGTCACTAACCTGTATGTAGAATTATTCCAACAGTTAGTAGAACATTATGTTAATTGAAGAAAAAGAGTTAGATTCCTTTTTAGGACAGTAACTTCCTCCAGTGCAAGTCAAGCAGGTGTGTTAGAGTTTGAGTTTTCATTTATGTGACTTTCACTGGAGTTCAGAGTACCATTGATTGGATTGATTTGATCTTATTATTGCTAACCTTCAAGTACTAAAACAACAGGTAAAATGTAACTGGGCTGTGTTGTAGTATTGTGATTATCAGACTCTTTAGTCATAGAATTTCACTTACCATGTCACTTAAACTGCTTATGCTAATTTTACCTTATTCATTTTTTACTCAACCACTTGTCAGCCTATATTGTATTTAGTCTATATAAACACCAGTGCTCTCAAGTGGAATTCATCATCTGTTCATTCAGAAAATCAACTGGAGTGTCCTTTTCCTCCTGTCCTCAGGTCCGTTACGCTTGACGTTATAAGCTCCTTTCATTCATTTCTCTTTATCTTCAATTTAACCAGAGCCCAAGCTCTTTTTATTTTTACAAAATCAACAAGTCAAAAATCAAGAATGACAATCAAGGCGCAAACTTTATCAGCAAAGAAGCGCAGTTGAATCCCAATTCCAGGCAGTTCAAAATACAATTCCAATATATACGAGACCTAGTGCAAAAGTTTTTGATCTCAATTGAACACACTCCAACAGATGAGATGCTCGCAGACATCCTAACCAAACCCCTGGGCTTTTTGAAGGTAGTGCAGTCTAGGCTACAGCTCCACCTGACCCCATCGGAATCTAGGAGGAGTGTCAAGTAGATATCCCTTGAGGTCAAGCTGGACACCCACTGCAGAAGCGCAGACCATGCGCTAACCTCAAGCACGCGCAGAGTTCTCTCAGTCCAGCGCAACCCATTGGACAGATCTCAGGAAGAAGACAAGTACCGCGCGTAATCTGGTCCAGACCCTCTCCACATCTCAGTTTTCCCTTCTCTCCGTCGTTGCTCTTCTTCATCCCTCAGCTCCACACATCCAACTGTCCCCACCAAACCTCAATACTTGGCCTCAACCCCTCATAGTTCATCGCAACCACCAGGAGGAGCTAGGACTAATCTCAGAGGAGGTAGGATTGGATATTGGATTTTCTCTGTCTTCTTGTTTCTTTCTACATCTTTCCCTCTCATTTCTACGTTCATCTCCATCTACTCTGGAGTACCAGTTGGATTAATTATCTGTTATCTTTTTCAGACTGATTGGTTAGTTTTGCACATGTTCCTGACTGTGATCCTTGACTGAGCCCAACAGCCAACCCTCTGCTGAAGGTAAATGATCCAAGCCAAAGTTATACCTGTCATCACTCATTCCAACAGCTATACTTACTCTGATATTTTATTTAGCATATACTACTACAAGGGTTATACTAAGTTCTGAAATAAAGATTCTTGTGAAATATTCTCAACTGAAGGATGGAAAAGCTTTATGAATCTGTGGGAAAAGTATGGGGCCTCAAAGACCAAGGAGGAGGAGGAGGTAAATGATGTGGAACTCAGAGTAGGTCCAAATCATGGCTTCTAATTCTTCCTGGTTTTGGGTTCTTACTTTTTGACTTGTATAGTATTTCTTGAAAGACTATGAGGATGTACTCAAGTATATGGAAAATAACATTTCCCCTATCAAAGAGACATTTGTAACAGCGTGGACATGTATAAACCCAGATTTTGGAAACAACACAACTTCTTGGGTTGGAGGGGCCCATTAAACTCTCACATGATTCCTTTAAAACTCTTTGGGAAACCTGTTGAAGGTTTGGAAAAGCCTTGAAAGAACAGTTTTAAATGAAATTAATTCAGTTCATGCATCAATTTATAACTCTCAAATTAAGTTAGGGTCAGTTCTTCCCCCTGAACTGTTACCATTGGGTTACAAATTGTCTTTAGAGGCAATCCATCCTGTTAGGTAACAATTCAAGAAGTTCAAATGTGATCATGATGGTGAAGTCTGCACCAAGTCATATTTCAAGACTATTGGTTTTCCCTGCTCCCACCAAATAGGTGACCTTCTAGCATTCAGAGGATACGTGGTACCTGAAGATGTTCATCCTTAGTGGAGGTTGTACTATCAACCTTGAAGTTCTAATTCTGTAAGTTGGCTTAAGTTGAATTGTTCAAGTTGCATTGTTCAAATCACTATGTTATTAATGCTTTTTGATTAACTAATTCACTAATGGTTTATCCTTTTGAATTTTTCCAGTGCAATGTTGATGAAATGCTAAGAATTACTGAGGTACATGAAAATGTCAATTCAATGATTGCGGAATCTCCAGATCATGAGCAAAGTGGCCTTTTGAAGTATATCATTCAGAAGATTAACAAATATCAATCCAAGCCAAGACTTGAACCTAAAGTCTTACAATCAAGTAGGGGCAGGCCAAAATTGAAAGATACGCGGAGAGAACCATCTTGATTTGAGCTTGTTTAAAAACAACTCAAGTGGTAAAAAAGAACTAGAAGAGCTCCAAACAAGAAAAGACAAAAGATTGTAAGTCTTTTCTTTTGAGATATGTTCATTTTTTTGGTTTAATAGTTCAGAGGAAGAGACTAAAAGGGAATTGGGATCACTTAATTTTGAATGAGAATCCTCTTCAGAGGAAGAGAACATACAGCAAAGCTCAACCAGAAGCTCATCTTTGGTGAGTTTTCATTTCATTGATCCAATTAAAGAAATGAATACTAAGTCGGTTTTAATGGTAGGAACCAAACTCAAAATATCTCAATCAAATACTCTTGAAATTCCATAAGTTCTTGGGTGAGGTTTGGGATCCAATTGGAGATGGGGATTGCGGATTTAGAGTTGATCCTAAATCTCTTGGTTCTGAAGAACATGGTTGTTTTAAAGTGAGGAAGGAAATTATTGAAGCATAAGAGAAAAATAAAGCATGCTACATTAAGATGCTTGGTGGTTCAAATGAGGTTGAAAAGATTAAACAAAGGCTTGATGTTGAAGACATCAATGAAAAGATTCCCTGCTCATAATGGCTGGCTAAAGTGGAAATGAGTCTGATCATAGCAGACACATATTCCAAACCTATATGTTTCATTTCATTGGATTCATGTGATACTTTTACTCCAATAAAAAATGGTGTTACTGATCAATTTGATCCAATGTTCATTACCTTTGTAAACAATAACTACTGGGTTCTATTAGTACTTGAGGGAGAAATGATTCCAATCCCGCCCATTGTAGAAAAACCATGTTTCTTGATTTCTAAAAACGCCTCTGGTTGGGTTGATCATCTCAAATTTCAAGTGCAAATGTATTCTAGATTTTAATATACTTTTACTGCAATTCATCATTGAGTTTCATTTAAATTGTGATTCTAATACAGCCAACAATTTCTATTAATATGAAGGGTAATCACATTTTGAAAATCATTATGTTGAGTGTTTTGAGTCAACATCAAAATATTGAGTGTTCTGACTGAGAGTTCAATGGTAAGCCAGTTCCACTGGTGTTGGTCTGATTCCATCACAAGCTTAACTTATTTTAAGCTTGGGATGGGATCAGCTCAACACAAGTTGAACTTGTTTTTTGGGGGTTTTTACTTTAGGGCTTGTCACAAGACTTGTATTTTTTTGGGCACTTTTACTTTGTGATTGTCAAAGGACTTGTATTTTTTGGGTAATTTTACTTTAGGGCTGGTCAAAAGACTTCTTTAATTTTTGGGCCCTTTTACTTTAGGGCTAGTCAAGTTGAAATGACTTTAGGGCTTGTCAAGTTAGTTGTATTTTTTATGGTGTTTTTACTTTAGGGCTTGTGAAGTTAATTGTCTTTTTTTTGGTGTTTTTACTTTAGAGCTAGTCCAGTTCCTTGTGTTTTTTTTGGGTCTTTATACTTTAGGGCTATTCCATTGGATACTACCAGTTTTTTTTGTTTTTTATTTATTTAATTATTTTTTTTGGTTTTTTTAACCAAAAAAAGAACATTCTTTGATTTTTTGGTTGATTTCTGTTTTTTTTTTTTGGAAGGTTTATTTAGTTTATGGGTTGTGTAAGTAACCTTTCATTCCTTTCCCCCTTTTTTTGCTCACTGCTGTCTGCCGCTGTGTGGAATGCCACACAACTACATTTGAGCCCTGTTCAACTCCACACGGCTCCAATGTAGTCGTGTGGAAGTCCACATGGCGGCGGACCAGGTTGGGTGGGCGGCACAACTCAGTGAGCCATGGGGGGCTGTACACGGCTCCAATTGGACTGTGTGCCATGCAACACAGCCCATTTTTAACGTGTGCACAGCTCAATGAGCCGTGAATTTAACAATACCCAAAAAGGTTTTTTTTTTTGTTTTTTTTTTTTGGTGATAAATAGTATCAGGAGCAACATGTGGTGAAAAATAGAAAAAATGGTGACAGGAGGTCCATGCAATATGAAAAAGAAAGGATGAGAAATAAAGAAAACCTGCCCATGTCAAGGATGACAATGGGCGGCAAATGATTGTCCGCAACTCCACAAATGCAAGGTTTTGGCAGGCAAAATGTAAAGGACAAGGTGCAAAGTGAGTGCTGAAGGGCCCACAAGTTGGAAAGAACCTGCAACAATGATGGGGGGTGATTGCGGTGAGATCTGCCGGGTCAATTATTGTCTCTGGGTAGCAAGGGCAGGCCGGATGATGAGGAGAGGATTGGATTGGGAGATTGTCAATCCAAAGGGGAAGGTTGCAACAGATGGTTACAGATGATGGCAGTGAAAAAATCGGAAGTGATTATGGACAGCTGATCAATGGTTTATGGCAGCTTGCAATGGCTCCAATGGCTGCAAGGGACAGCTTGCGGCCCATCAGCTGAGAGAACAAGGGGGTTTCTAATGGGTGTGTGCTTAAACAGCCAGGGTGATTGTTGGCGGTGGTTGCCACTTTCTCAATCCTGTGGATGTGATGATGGTTCAGGGATGATGGAGATGGTGACCAATGCTTAGCTGAATGAAAGGAGGATTGGTGGGTGAGGATTTCTGCCCATGCGCATGCTTAGCCAAAAAGAAAATCGGTCTTGGAGCAAAACAATAGGGAGTTTAACCAAGGATATGGGGATTGGAGTACCCTGGAGAGGCATTCCTAGTCTACACGGACAGGAAGAGGTTGGGATACTGGAGAATAAAAGGGTAACCATAGTTAAACCGGGATATTAATCATAGTTACACAGGAATATTATTTTTTTGGTTGGATAAAAGAATTTATACAAAAATTAAAAAATTTCCCTTTTACATGGTGTCCCAAATTGGTCACCACACCGGTTGTTGTGCGTGCAGCACCTGCCATGCTGTTCATTGAAATTGCTTTCTTGGAAAGGGTTTTCCCTGAAACTGTCCTCAAGCACAACCTTTCCCTTGCAAATGGGCTTATTGAAACTTTTTTGTGGTTTCCAGCAACAAGTCAGTCCACAAAAAATTGTGGACTCCCCCTCCCGTCTCCTGTGCTTCTAGTCAAACTTGCACTCCCCCTCTGCCTTCATCTCACAAGATTTGAGACTCTGCCTCTCCCCTCCAAAAAACTGGACCACTACAGAGGGAGGAATTTGCAAGCTTAGAGGAATGGTATGCAGCACTTAGTTTATGGGTGGCGCATGTCCTCGGATCTGGGGGTCAAGGGACTCTTCTGATGATTCCATCCTTCCCCTCCACCTCTTCCAACCCCCAGAAGGGATCCTGCCGGAGCTCCATCCCCATTAACCATCCCAAGATCTTCACTGGAACCAGAGGACGGCACAGTTGCTTCACTGGGCAACAACCAAGATGTTCTTTATCCCAAACACATGGTTATCTCATACTTTCCTCTGGAAAAACCTGTCCTCCAGGTCCTTTCCTCTGGCACAACCTGTCCTCCAGGAGCCCCAGGACTCTGCTCCCTGCCACCCAACTCCAGAAAATTGCAACCAACTCTGGAAATCCCCAGTAACCCATCCTGGCTGGCCCTTCTGGAAGTGAAATTTGAGCACTTCATCAATTGGTTGACTGAGCTTCTCCAAAATTTTGTTTCTGTCCCTTGCGCGCACAGCACTCTTTCTTGGAAAGAACTGATGGTGGTTTTTGGCAACTTGGCCAACAAAACACAGGAGGTGTTGGTGGAGGTGATGGGGGAAAATGAGGTTTCTTACCCTCCTGCTTTCCCTTTTCTTTTCCTCTTCTTCCTTAAGTTTTTTGCAACCCCCATGAATCAAGAAATAGGCTTTTTCCTCTGCACCTTTAAGTTAGATTAGAAATTATTGTGAGAACTGCCTCCAGCCTGAGTGAAATAGACAGATAAAGAAATAGAGTACGGCCTCAAATTGGCATACCTGCAAAAGATCTGCATGTCTGCAAGGAGTCTGTAAGCTGCCCGGGGTTGTTAGTCCCCACCTTTGCAAGAGCCCCCCAAATTTGGGAGAAGTTTTTAAATCCATTAATCTGACCAACCCAAGTTCCAGGAGAGGTACCTGGAATTCCCTAGCTGAACTTCCACGCAGTTCCCCCATACCTCCCTTATACAAAAAAACAAAAAACAGACCACCAGCACCCGCAAAAAAAGAGAGATAACAGAAATAAAAAGACCAACTCTCTGGGGTGTCCAGTTTCTCCAGCTGTTTAGGCCAGCTAGAGCACCCCATCACAAAATCAAGCTGAAACCCATCCAGAACTACAATAAAAACCCTGAACAAACAATTTTTATGTTTTCTTTTTTTTTGATACAACATCTTCTCTATCACACCACTCTTCCTCCTGCTGTCTGCTAACAGGGCTTGTCCTTGCATTGATGGACCCAGCCTTGATGCCCTGAATGCAATTTTTTTTAAAAAAAAACACAAACCAATACCAGCAATAATCCAAGGAGCCAAATCAACAGAAAAATAAGGAAACAAAAATTCTGGGGTGTCCAGTTTTTCTAGCTGTTTAGGCCGGCAAGAGCACCCCCTCACCAAATCAAGCTTTAGCCCCAATGCTTATCTCCCCCAGAGGTCTACAACCTTCTATTCCACTGAAGCAGATTCTTGCATGCAGGCTTTTTGCAAGACAAAGAACACAGATATGCCTCTTTGATTTTTCCTGAGTCCTTGCTTCCTTAATCAGAATTGCCATCCATTCCCACTGCCTTGTAAAAAAAAGTGAATCCCTGCATGAATAGAATCTTGACGTGCACAGCCGTGGCATTGGGCTTGAGAAGAGTACCATCCAACTCCCTAGCTGATAACTCCTGCCCTCAAATTTTGATACCACATGGAATGGCCCATTCAAGTGGTTGAAAAAAATATTTCTTCAATGAGACTCCAGGCTCTAGTTTTAAAGCAAAAACAAGTCACCTTTCCGCAAAGGCTCCCAAAGCTGGTGGGAGAAGTGCTTTTCCCAGTAGTGGACCAAATTTTTGCGGGTTTTCTTCAAAGTTTCTGTGTATTTGAGGGGTGCCTTTTTGCGCCTCAGAAGTTTATCCGCATGCTTTTCAACAAGGTCCACAGAGGTCTTGAATTTCTACCAATTGATACTAACGAATTTCTCCAGCTTGATTTCCACGGGGAGGACAGGGCAACAACCAAAAAGTAGCTTGTATGGCACATAGCCCGTTGACCACTTCACCAAGATCCAGTCCACAAAGAGAAACACTAGAAGTTTTTTTTGCCAATGGTTACCATCTTCACCACAGGATCTTTGATGGGTTGATGGCTGCACTTGACCATCCCAGCGCCTTTGGGATAGTACTCTGTTATCTCCCACAGGTTTCCCTGAAAACCTGAACCAATGCCATTAGATGACCCCAGAAATTCATACCTCTATCCACCATGACTAAGAAGAGTGATCCATATCAGGAAAACCAGTCATCCTCCAAGAGATGAGAAACATTCTTTGCCAAAAGATTCACCAGAGGACGCGCCTTCACCCATCCAGATAGATTTTCCTGGATGAAAAGCAGATAAAAAAATTCCCCCCCCTTGATGTGGATTATGTCAAGAGAGACCCATCTAAACAGTGTTTCCTTTCCAGAAGGTTTACCATACTCATGTGGAACCCTTGAGCTCCCCTGCTGACAAGCTTTTCACAATTGCACCCAATCCTGCACTGTTTGTACTACCAATGGCCATCAGAACCTTGCTTCAATCCTTCTTCATGTTTCAATATTGCCCTGGTGACCAAGTTTGTCATGGAGTCATCTCAGGATCACTCCATGATCTTGACTTTTTGTTGAAACCACAAGGGGAACCCAAGAACTCTGCCTCAACAGCTGGCCCTCTTGCAGGTAAAATATTTCCAACCCAATATTCTTCAGATTACACAAACACCTTTTCATACCATTGGGAAACCAGAGGTCCTGCAGAAAGGAGCAAAGGAACACATTAAGTCCAGACTGCTGGAGCAGTAGCTGGAATTCTGCTTCCATAACCCCCAACCAAATAACTGGGGCTTCCACATCAAGAGGCTCTTCCCCTTTGAACAGATCCTCCCAAGGGTACCGCAACAGAACATTTGGCATTTTTAATGCCTTCTCTGGAATTTGAGCAAGAAAAAAAGAGAAAAGCCAAAGGAACTCTACCCACCTGGTTGTGGGAGCGTTTGGAAGTGCCAGAAAGTTGATCATCCAAGCCAAATCCTCCGCATCTACCAGAAGTTTGAAGTGAACGCCCCATAGAAGGTGTTGAAGCCTCTGCCAAATCTTGGTAAACCTGCAACATTACAAATTTGGCTGTTAGTAGTGGCTCTCTGTTGTGATTAAAGTAACAGACTCATAGAGATAAGGCCAATCCTTCCCATTTTCTTCCTGTGTCAAAAAACCCCAGCGCCAAAATTTCTCAAGTCAACCACCAGCCATATCACTCCAGCTTTGTAGTACAGGTCCCAGAGAAAAATTTCACTACCCAAAATCTCCTTTAGCTTTTGGAATGTTCCTTTTCATCTGTGAGTCCAGTCCCATTGTGCTCCCTTCCCCATCAACTTCCAGAGCAGAATCTCCAGCTCCGCAAAACGTTTGATAAACATGCCAAAGTAGCTGCACAACCCAAAGAACTAAAGAATGTGCAAAAAAATTGGCAAGAAGCTGAAAATTCAAGAACCTTGTCCCCTTTCTCTTCAGCAATCCTTCTACCATTGAAAGCCACCACGTTTCCCAGGACCTTGAGCATGGAGACACAAACTGCCAACTTTTTCCCCAACACCATGAGCCCCACTTTGTTGATCCGGAATAAGATCTGCTCCAGCCTCTTTGACTATTCCTAGAAGAACTACTCAATGGTGGGACACTTGGCCAACGCCCCCCCTTCATAATAAATCTTTGGAACTTGAATGCCTGCATTGTTGATGAAAATCTGGACCCCCTCTGGAATATTGTCCCTCAAGATCCAAGTCATCTGGGCCTGATAAACCCCCACCAAGTTAGTTGTGCCTTGGTGTATCTGTGTCAACTTCATCCTTCCAAGCCCCATTTTGAATGTGGTTAGCAGTTGCAACTTTTGGTGACATTCCCTCTGGTTTTAACCGCCCATTAAATCCACCAGCCAACAACATGGGCGCCCTGCAATTGACTCCAATAACTTGTCAAAGGGCAGGGGCAACCCCGCATCCTGGATTGTAAATTAATTCATCTGCTGTAGATCATGAATAATTCTCAAAAAATTACTGTCCTTCTTGACTACCACAAATATAGGGATAGAGTAGCTCAAACTTGACTATTTGTAGAGCCCTGCCCTCCCATGCTTGTGAACCAACTCCAGGAAGGGTTCCAAGACCATCCACAGTATTGGAATTGGGAAAATCCTCCAAGGCTTGTGTGGAACCATTGGGATTTCATAGGGGTCATCTATCTCACCCTTCAGCAATCCCCGCTCTTTGGGCCTTCTCCTGGAGAACCAGAACCAATTCCAGAAAGTCTTGTTCCTCCATTCTCAACCAACCCAGCAGGCCAAAATCATAATCCTCAATCCCTGCCAACCAAGTCACCTATCCCAACATTTTGAAAGGTGTTTCCCAGGGATCCCAAGAACAAGTGTTTGGTTGAAGTGGCCCATTCAAACATTCCAGAATTGACTTGTTCCAAGGCCAGAATCTCTGTGCCACTGCCTTGTAATGCTCAGTGTTGCACCTTTCCATCCGCACGCATCCCCGGTTGTAAGTCCTAGATATAAACAAACCATTGCTTTTGCCTTTGCTCACAATTGTTGAATAATGATAGGGTTTTTAAAAAATGGTACCTCCCAGGGATGAACACTGAGGAAGGGAACTTACTTCTTCCTTGTGGGCCATCATCCACCTTCTCCTTGCTATTCAAACTTCCATGAAAAGCTCTCCAGGTCCTTTGACAGAACTCAAGACCATACTGCCAAGTATGAATAATTTCATATTTAATTCTTGAAAACCATAAACCACAACTCTAACTTAATATCAACCACAGAAAATACTCAAGTGAATCAACAAATCAACTCATGATATCAAAACTGGTTATTTCCTTTTTTATATCCTCCTGTTGGTTTTTCTCATCTGTGAAGCTTTTATTGTGTTCTTTTTGATTTTTCTTCATAAAAATTATCATGGTCTTGTTCTTAATCAATGAAAACAAACCAGTGGTCCTGGTTTTTCCAATCATCTTTTCCAATTTTTTAAAATCCTATCAACGCCATAGATAACTGGAACCCAATTCCAGGACCAGAGAGGAAAGCACAATGCAGACAATCACCATTGAAATGCTCATAAAATGCACAACCTACTTAACAAGGACAACTAATTGATATTGAATATAAAAATGGAAAGTCTGTTTGACCTTTATAGAATAAGGGAATGTCAGCCCCCTGGATGCCAAGACCCTTGCTATCCTTGAGCTACCAGAGGTGATATAATAAATAATAAATATATTATTCAAAAAATGTATCATAAAATACTTAAAATACTTGGATAAAACTATTGCAAGGTTGAGTGGTTTGGTTATGGTTTAATATTATAAATCAATATTAATAAATTGATTTTGAAAGCAATTAATAGAGCGGCCACAATAATATTGGGTATCTTTAACACCTCTCTTCACTTAATTCACTTTGAAAACACATATAACTGGTTACTTTGGAACCTTTAATTTATATTCTTAAAGGAGATATTTCCCAAACATAGTATATATATAAAATGAATGGTGGTGTGAAAGGGCCTTGTAGTCAAGCTGCCACAACAGAAAAAGGATGATAAGACCCACTGGTATATTATTAAACCCTTTGGGTACCTGTTTGAGATGTGTACTGATTGGTTAAACCTATTGCTGGGGTTAAAAAGGTTGTTCAGCAGTTTAAATTTATAAAAAGGGTTGGGGACAAATATTATTAATCAGACTAAAGCCATAAACCAATTACTAATCTGTTATAAGTATTTGATTACCTTGGCACAGTGTCTGGATGTAAATATGACTGGGTCTCTGGTTATCAATATCCTCAAAAGAGCTCCTTATTTATAGCTTTTTGAGTCCCAATATTGTCCTTCTGAGGGATACAGGGGCTCAAAGGGACGGATGCTAAGGTTAGCAGGGTAACCAGTGGTAGCCTGTCATGTTTTCTTGGTTCTGTAGTATGGTTAACATCTAATTTCACAGTTTATGGGAATTATTCTACCTTTTAGTTGATATTTGGACGTGTGAATGACACTAATTTATCCACATTATCTATTATTTAATTAATAATCTTTAGTAAATATTCCCAGGATGTTAATAATTTCTTTTAGTATTCATTCCTACAGGTATTCTGATTTCAAGTGGTTTCTCATTATGTATTAACTGATTGGAGTAAAATCATGATATTGATTTTACTCCTTATTTTCAAAATCAGGGTGTATCACAGTTAAAATTTTGAAAAATTTAAAAACCTTATTTCAGGAAAAATATTAATTTTTCAAAAAAAAAATTTTATCAAAATTAAAAATGAATCAATGGTTTTAACTGAAAAAAAAAAATTGAAAAAAAATGGATAGGTCTGAAAAATGCCATTTAATTTTTTGAAAATTTTAACTCTGATACGCCCTATTGAGTTGATTTACTTAAAATAATTAATAAAAAATATAAGCTATGAGAAGTCATGTAATATTTTTACATCATCATTTCCCTTAGTATTTCATGAAAATACTCATGTCTTGAAGTTCTCACAATTTTATATTAAAGTATTTTAAAATATTTTTACAAATAGTATTAATGTTATTTTCGACATTTTTGGTATTTTTAATTATATTTTATAAAAAATATGTATGAAGGTTATCTAAGTATTCCTACACACTTTTATTCATTTTTAAATTATCTACTATCCATGGGGAGATTTATTACATATGTGGAATGTCCCCATCTAGGTTGAAGCACATTCACGTGGTACCTGAGCTTCTCAGCCCTCCTGTCACTTTGTCAGCCTGTAGTCCCGCGGCTTCATACTTTTCAGACGCCTGGGGCTGTTTCCACGGCCTTTCAGGGTACGCTGACAGGGTAGCAGTGCTGCTGCTCAGCTGCGCGCAGGTGTATTGGTTGCCGCCACTGCATGCAGCAATTGTGACAGAACACATTTCCGCATGTAACTCCTAAAATATACACAAGACCTCAATTCTGAATGAATTTTGGGTGTGAAACCTATATGTAAAAATTTGTGTGAAATACTTAATTGGCCAAAAAGTCTCATAGTGGTGCCGTGGTATTTTGGTCTTTTCTATCTTTGATTGTTAAAAATACAAGGAGTTGGATTTCAAGGTTGGGGTCAGTGAGTAACCTAATTTTGGGTGGAGAATCCATTTCTTTAATATTATTTATGCATTTCCTACTCCTTCTTAGGTTAAATTTAATATTCCTATTTTATGTTATTTTTGTTACTTTTTCAGCTTGCTCTGCAATTACAGCAAGCTGACATTCCCCCACTCCAAGATATGGCCATATCATAAAAAAATCTGGAGTGTGTTGGAAAAAAATTGATTCTGTATGTGTTTGAGTTCCTTTTATCCCCTCAACCCTAACCTAGGTACAATTGCAAGTAAACAAGAATAATGAAATACAACCCCTAAGTACAGAACCCTAGCCCAACTCTATCCTTCCAACCCCTTCCCATGATCCACATCACGTACCCCATATCCATCTGTATTACTCACCTGCCATTACGTCCACCCGGTTTTTCCTTCTCATGACGCGGCCCCCATGCCAGGCCCAACTTGGAGCCCCCCGCGCATGTCCACATCCACCTGACGCGCCTTTCTAGATATCTGAGATACATCTGCGCAATCCGTCCAATCCAATCCAATCCACCCCATGTCTCCAGATGCTGAGCCCAATTTGACTGCTGCTGAGCCCACAGCACGGCTTACTGCAGCAAAGCCACAACAATTGCTGAGCCCGCCACCTCTGCTGAGCCTGCAACTACTTCTGAGCGCGCAGCTTGCAGCCACTTCCAACTCCCATCTATAAAAGACCACCACATCCCCCCCAACTTGAGTTCTGTCCCCAGAGATCCACCACTATCTCACCTACCCCCAACTATACCATAGTTACACCACCTTTCCCCTTTGCACCGCTTCATCACACCAAGGAAAAAGAGAAAAACCCCATCCACCCTACTTCACCCAAAATGTCCTGCACATTCTGCAGCCAGAACGGCCTCTCCTGCCAAATCCTTCAAGGCCAGCGCGCCTGTATCCCATGCCAAGCCAGCCACAGCCACTTCTCCCTATCCAATGGAATTACTTGTGACCATCCACAAGGTTTTCTGCGCAAGAGAACCCAGCGTGACTTGTTTGTGGTTTTGATCAATGACAAGATTTCAACCAAGAGTGGACCCTGTCCAGCTCACCTTGCAACCGGCCGCGATGCGCCGCTCAAAACCCTCTGTTGTGCAAGAGCCATGACTTGGGCTTACCATTCCGTTGGGCTGGACCACGCGGCACCAGGATTTCCTGGACTTTGCAGCTTATTGGAACGCCGCCCATGAGTGGGCCGCACGGGTATGAATGAAAGTACCAGAAAAAGACCCAAGAATCTTTAACCAGCCGGCCCTGCCTCCCCCACAACCACCACATCCTCCTACTCCACCAAGACCTGCTCCTCCTCTGCCGCCACCGCGTCCCCCCACTCCCCCAATACCTGCTCCTCCTGCCCCGACTCCTCCACTGCCGTCTCCATCAGCTGTTCCCAGGTCAGCACCAGAACCCGCGCACAAGATGACTCCCGTGGTTATTGAGTTGTCACCAGAACCTGCGGCTGCTGCAACTCCTCTGGTTGCCACTCTCAAGATCCCGGAGATCCCCCTTATTCTGGAACTCCCACTGGCAAGGTTTTATGCAATGGTGAAAAACGGGGACAAGCTACTCCGGCGTTTCCTAGCGGTCCCCCACATGCACACCACCAATGCTTGATGCAAAGTTTTGGTGGCCTTCTGATCCCTAGCTGCAGCCGCTTGCTCAGACGCGGAGGAGGTGATGAGGACTTGGCAAAAGTAGGTGCATTACCCCCCTGTTTTCTTATCTCTTCTATCTTTTTTCCCTTCCCCGCGCCTATCTGCAAAGAAAAAGGACTTTTGCCGCGTCATCCTAAGTAGCCTTTGGTCTTGTGAGAATCTTGAGAGAAATAAGAGCTGTGCACAAGATCCACGCTTTGAGAGCAATTGGTGAGAGTGAGAAGAATCCACGCCACTGAGAGTATCCGCTGAGAGTGAGAAAAATCTGGGCCACTGAGATTATCCGCTAAAGGTACCTGGACCACCCCAGACAAACTGCCACACAGTTCCCTGTACCCATCTACAGAACAGAGAGAGCACAAAGAAAATCAGCTGCATGCGCATATCCTTGAGAGAGAGGAACAGAAAAAGTTTATGCCCAAACCCATCCATACCTTCCATCTATACAATAACCAAAGAAAACTTAAAGATTTTTCTTTTTTTTAATGATCACCAACCTGTTGCCAAGCCCACGCCTTGCTCTTTGACCCACATCTGTTCCGCGCCACCCGCTTTCCTAGTTCCCTGAATCATCCTTCAGAAATTGTTCATGCTTTTGTTTCCAGAATCCGGTGCTTGTCCTTGCGTCCACGGACGCAGCTTTGTGCTGTGCCCGTACCTAAAAGAAACCATACCCTAGGCAGCAATAATCCCAAAAAGCCAATCCAGAGAGAAGAAAAATTAGAAAAAAAATTCTGGCGTGTCTAGTTGTTCTGGCTGTGAACCAGCTAGAGCACCCCCTCACCAAATCCAATCATATACCCTATTCATCCATTGTTCCCCCCCCCACCTCAGCTGCTGTCCCCAGCAGTCTGCAGTTGTTTACTCTGCTGGACACGGAACGCGCACACGGGCTTTTCCTTGGAAGAAGGATCCACATTGTTGTCCCCTTTGCTATCCAAACCAGCTGTAAGTCTTCCAACCACTGCGCCTCAAGCCCTTGTTCCCCACTTCACACCTGCTCCTCACTAGTTGACCACCTGCACAAAAACAGAGCTTTCCCCGTGCGGTAACCTTGGCCAACTATCCAAAATCCACCTCCGGCCCACCCTTCACAAACCACCTCCGCGCCAGGGTTCTCCTCTTCTTCTCTCTCCAAATCCTGCGTCCACTTCCCCAACCCTTGATTTCAGATTGTGGTTTTGAATTTCCCTCTGGACAAATCTTCCACCTTCAACACTTCTGTCCCCGCCTCTGGATCAAATTTCATTTGTGCTTGGAACCCAAACATGAATTGCCTCTCCGCAATCAACCAATAGAAAAGAAAGTTGTTTAAGGACCCTGGAACCTCAACCTCTTCCTCCTCCACAACCCCATCCATGGGAAATGCCCCCCTGTTAAGCGCGCAAAGCCCCATTGCACATTTCTTCCAAACCAATCCCAATTAAACAACCAATGTAGACAGAAGGAGGTTCACCATAGAGCTGCTATCCACCAGCACCCACACCTTCCTTCCAGAAATCTTCATTGGAGCACAAGCCAGCGGAGTTTAAACCAATTTCATCCCCTCTAGTTTGGGCTCCATGTCATCCAGAGCCAAGTTCACCCATTGCACCGTTGGAAGGATGCTATTGTGTCTGAAATACTTCAGTGATTGAATCATCTCATCCACCACCACTGGCAACACCGCTGCCAACTCCTTCAAGGTCAAGGGAATATTTTTTTTTGTTCCCCATCACCCTGCACAAAATTTCCACAGCCTTCTTCTTTCCTACTGGATTCACCGGCCTCCCATCCATTTCCTGAACGCGCAAAACTGGCTTAGGAGATACTGGCGGTACCTGCTCTTTAGCATCCACATCCATCCTTTCCACTTCCGCCGGAAACTCCGTTGCTAGTACCCTTACTTCTGCCTCCACGCAAGGTGGTTTCCATACCCCAGGACTGTTGAAAATCCCAAGCAAAGCTTGAGCAGTTACTCCCAAATCCTGACCTTGCGCACGCACTTGCACCATGAAGGTCAGATTCCCAGGTTCAGTGGAGATCTGCTTCCATGTTGGGAACATGAATCCCATTCCCACTGTTCAAACCAATCCTGCCTGGAGGTCTCTTGTCATGTAATTGCACCCCAACCGCCAATGCCCTAGTCCCCACAGTAATTAGATAACCGCAGCGCAGGCGGTTTCAATGGCCAAAGCGGTCCCCCAATGTGAGGAGGCCGATTGCGCAGCGCTGACATCATTTGACTCAGGAAGATCCATAAATCCTTCATAAATTCCGTCATCTCTCTAATTTTTGGGCCCTTTGTCAGTGGTGTTTCCAGAGCGTGTTCCTTTTTCAACGGGCCTGCAATTGGAGCCTGCATTGGTGCTGCTGGAGGGTGAGAAGCAGACTTCTTCACCCCTGTTTGGAATGAACTGGCTGTGTACTCCATCAGTTCCTCCAAGTCCAAATTTCTTTCCACCACCCAAGGGATGATAAGGATTTCTGGAAGAAGCGCAATACTCCCATCCAACAACCTCTGTACCAAGTTGTTGCCATAAAAGTGCTGCTGCACCCGCCTGCGGAGTTGGGGACCAAGTCTTCCAAAAAACACCCTCTTCATTGCGCCCGTCTTCCCCAATATTACCTTGTTCTTTTCAAGGTAACGGTAGATCCGGTCAAACATTGCTACATACTCCCCCAATTGCGCCCGCGTCTGGACTCCACCATTTGCGCTCACTTCTGCCGCAGCTTGCTCAAATTTTCTTTCCCAAAACAAATGTTTGCGCCTTCCCCACCACACCAAGATTTCTGTCTTCAGTTTTGGCCAATCAAGTTCCTTTGACCCTTCCATCTCCTCCACATCCCAAAGCTTCTCTTTTTCCATAATGAAGAGGAAAACAATACAAGCCTTATCCAACCCTGTGGGGCCTTCTGCGTTGGAAATTCCTTTGTATTGCGCAAGGAATTGCTCAACATCCTCAGTGTTGAAACAGATATGTGGATAGTCCCACGGCCTGATGCAGAGGGGCTTGTGATTGGCACCATTTTTGGAGCAAGGGACACCCTCTCCCGCCCCTGATGCAGGTTGCTTCCAATAAGCCGGAGAAGTAGGAGCAAGAGGAGTGGGGGTAACATTAAACAACCCTGCAAAGGTCAATGGGTGCTACTCCAACATTGCGCTTTTTATTTTCAAGAGAAAAGGAACAAAAGGTTAATTCCTGGCCAGACCCACAGATCTGGAATTCAGAACAGGACTTCTCCTAGAATGGTTCCCAAGTTTGGAAGTTATTGATTCCTTGCATCTGTAAACACTGAGTGCGACTGTTGACCCTTCAACTGAGAGATAGAGAAAATGAGAGTAAATATTCTTCTAAAACCTATGATGATCCGCTGGTATGATCATCCATGATCCTTCCCTCCTCCATCCGGGTTGAGGGTGCGGTTTAAGTAACCTTCCCCTCAACCCTAACCTAGGTACAATTGCAAGTAAACAAGAATAATGAAATACAACCCCTAATTACAGAACCCTAGCCCAACTCTATCCTTCCAACCCCATCCCATGATACACATCCCATACCCATATCCATCTGTATTACTTGCCTGCAATTATGTCCACCCAGTTTGTCCTTCTCATGACGCGTCCCTCGCGCCGCACCCAAATTGGAGCCCCCCGCGCATGTCTGCATCCGCCCAATGCGCCTTTCCAGATATCCAAGATACATCCAAGTGTTGCAAGACGCGCAATCTGCGCAATCTGCCCAATACAATCAAATCCACCCGGCGTCTCCAGATGCTGAGCCAAATTTGACTTCTGCTGAGCCTGCAGCACGGCTTACTGCTGCAAAGCTAAACCCATTGCTGAGCGCGCAGGGCGCAGCCAATTCCAACTTGCTTCTATAAAAGATCACCACACTGGGAATGCTTCCCTCACCCCCTACAATGATGATATCCATTGGGTAGTGAAATCCAGCGCTTGTTTTGCCTGAAACACTTTAGATACTGTCCCTTCTTATAAATCTCCTTCAGTTTAACCTCTTGATGACCCCTTGCTCCTCAACAGGAAGCCCCAAAGGAACCTCTTGAAGAAATAAAAGATTAAAAACACTCTTCTGATGAAACCTTGAAGGGTGGTAGATCAAGATCTTGCACTAATTCTCCAGAGAAGAAAGCTTTGACCTTGCTCTTGGCCATTTTGGTGTTGTTATATAGTCTCAGATGGGGAACCACACCGCAGTTGGCGCGCTCAGCATTTGGTAGGTCAGGCTCAGCACCTGGATGCATGTGGTCTCAGCAGTGGCTGCTGCAGGCTCAGAAGCAGCTGCAGCTGGCTCAGCAGTAGACACCGCAGGGCATGGAATACTGGGCATGGGTCAGGCTTGATTTTATATGGCAGGCCGCGGCCTGCTTGGACATTGAGGACCAAAGATTGGAGCTGGCCTGACCAGGTTTGTGGGAAGCTAGTTTGGGGAGGTGGGGCGGGGCAATTGGGGCTATGGGTGTTGGCTGACCCGCAGGGAAGGAAATCACACAATGCAAAAGGTGGATACAAACAAGCGGGGGGCTCCAAGTAGGGCATGGTGGAGGGCCGTGTCATGAGAAATACAAACTGGATGTAAGTAATGGTGATCAGGCAGGGAAGGGGTTAGGGTTAGGCTGGGGTTTGGGCTTAGTTTTCCTTTTACATTTGTTGTTGGTCTGTTATTACGCTTGTACTTAGGTTAGGATTGAGAGGGTGGCCATAAAGTCTGCTCTCTCAACCCCAGCTCTGGACAATCTTATCTCACCATTGGACCTTGGGACAAGGAAAGGAAGAGGAAAAAGGAAAGAAGATGGATTGAGGGATGGATGGATGAAAGTATATGGAAAGGAAAGTAAATTCATTTCTACCTCTCTCTCTCTCTCTCTCTCTTTACTGGCGCATCTTTATCTTACAGAAGCTAGGACCATTGATTCCAGAACTTAAGGAGAACTAGGGGATTAACACCCTTTTTGTTTCCACATCTGGGGTTCTGGCAAGGAAATTCTTTCATCTCAAGTCTCTCAAAGGTAATCAAGATGCTGTTAGGAATACTGCGCGTTAGGAGTACCACTTCTGGGAATACCATTTTTAGCTCTTCATTTCTGTTTTCCTTTTCTTTGTTGTGTCTACAGTATTTCTACAGCTCTAGCCTGATAGACACAGGTTGTTTCTGATGGGTCTGATTTTCATATGCAAATTCATCCACAAGACTACAGACATTCTTCTAAGACCTTGAGTCAAGTCCACCTTTGGGGACTTCTTTTCCTCACAAACTCCTTCATCTCTGATCATCAACCTCAATCTTTGAAGATAGAATCACTACACTGAAGAAATTTGTCATAGCAAAGGATCCCAGATAATTTGGTGCAACCCTCCAAGCTCTCCTGACTCTCTTCAACATATCTCTAATCTTGTTTCTTCAATTTGATTACTTTCTTGGATTCATTATTATTATCAGAGCAACATTGTTCTTTCACCAGTGTATCTTTAAAACTCTTCCTCCATCATTGTTACCATCACATGTCATTTCAATCTTGTTGGGTATGGTTTTGTGGTGTTACTTGTTCTTCATCTCCTTGTTCCTTTGTCTCATGTTCCTGACACCATTCTTCAGTTCTAGTTTTAAGTCATTCAATTTTTACAGAAATCTGAACCCAGTGTTCAACACAATTAACAGTAAAAATATCCAATCTCCTCTCTCCTTAATGGGGACAACCAGCTAAAAACCAACCATGACCAACTCAATTACTGCAACCATTCTCAAAACTGCTCTAGAGGCCATAAGGCTTCTTACTTTGGATAACTTCTCCCTATGGCGCAATTGAGTCATTAACATGATGGATCTGCAGGAAGACTTGTACAAAAAATTACTGAAGAAGGGAACAAACGCTAATGGGACTCCAGTAGAGCTGTCAAATTCAGAGAATTTCAGAATTTGCACTATCCTAATCTCCAAACTTGACACCACCCTGCAAGCAAACATCATCACTCCCAAAAATGAGAAAGATGCTCATCAAATCTGGGCTGACATCAACAAATATTTTGCCTCAAATGACGCCTCAAACTGGGCCATAATCTTCAAGGATTTTCTTTGAACCCCGTTCTCCCTCTCAAACATACCCAGATTTATCACTGATACCAAAATGGCTATTGCCCGTCTGGATGAAGTAGCAATTGACTTACCCGCCAACATCATTGCATATCTCTTATTGGAGAAACTAACTTTTACCATGGACACAATGATACAGAAAATAATACACTCCAACAAGAAGATCACTCTGGATAAGATCCTGGATAACTTGCAAATGTTCAACAAAAACAAGTTCCTGAACAACAGAACAGGAGAAGAAAAGAAGGAAGAACATCCTAACTTGGTTTCATTTCTTACCTCCAGCGTCAAGGCCTGTGACAGCAACTGGCATAACCCAAAAGCTCTACATCCCAAGTGTAGATGCTGGAAACTTTATCCTCACCTCAAACCAGCCTTTTTGAAAAAGAAAAAGGAGAATTCATTGGATTTTACTGGGAGTATCACCTCAGTCATCTCATATGGCACTAGTCCTCTGTTTCCCTCTGATAAGTTTGTGATAGATTCTGGATCATCAAGACATATTCTTTCTGATCCAAAATTTTTTTCCCAATTACACCAATCAATTACCAGACACATTTCAACAAGCTCTGGAAAGGATTTGCTTATGTACAAAGGAAAGGGAACAATCAAACTGTGCAATGAAAACAGTCTAGCTATCTCTCTCTCTGACGTCCTGTTTTGATCAAAGTCTGAGGCAAATCTCTTGTCCATGCACAAACTTGCGTTAGATGGGTTTAACATCAATTTTGGAAAGAATGTTGTATCTCTACAGAAAAATGACTTGTGTAAGAAGGGTTTCTATGAATACTGTTTTCCTGTTCTCAATTTTGACAATAAAAAATCATAGTAATTCATTATTTTTTCTCACCCAGGATGAAATCATCCACAAATCCCTTGGACATGCAAGCTATAGCAGAATCAGAAAAAAGCTGGGCCTCATGACTAGCAAACCATCCACTTGCCAGTCATTTGCAGTTAGCAAGATCTCCAAGAGACCATTTAACAATAAGCACAGTCTTGCTGAATGGCCTTTTCAGGAGCTTCATTGTGATCTGGTTGGCCCAATCACTCCAGTGAGCCACAATGGGGACTCCTACTTCTTAAACCTTTTTGACAGCTGTACAAGATTCTTTATTGTCATCCCAATCAAATCTAAGAATGACATTACTGACGCTTTAAAGTTTCTGATTGATGTACAATCAAAAATATTCAACTACAAGCCAATGACACTTCACTCAGACTATGGAGGCAAATTCTGGAATATATCCCTTTCCAACTACTGTAAGGAAAATGGGATCAGACAAATGTTCTCCAACTCATACTCACCCCATCAAAACAGTTCAGCTGAACATTTCAATTGCCTAGTGCTTGAATCTCTGCAAAAGGTTCTATGGGACTCTCAGATCAAAAAACTTAATTGGAACGTAGTCATCAAATCCTGCACATTGGCGCTGAATAAAATCCCTTTGCACAAATCAAATAAATATTCTTACAAGCTCTTCAAGGTGAGAAAACTGAATATTGACTACCTGTGTCAAATAGGCAATCCAGTAACTTACATCCTCAAGGACCAACCATCCTTGTCAAAGCTTGAACCTTGAGGACTTTTTGGTAAAATAATTGGATACAATGATCACTTGTTGTTGTATAAAGTCCTGACTGCTGAAAACAAAATTGTGGATAATAAACATGTCAATTTTCTTGACTTTGATAGCAACATAAAGAGGGTACATAACAACATAGGCGTGGATGACTGGAGTACCAACTCAGATCCTGGGGAGTCCATGGAAAACAATGAAGCTGAAGCTGTGGGATCTCCACTCCGGTCCAAGAGCTCTGAGAATATCAAGGACCCTTCCAATGGCTTGGTTCTTGAAGCACACCAGCTTCCAGAGATTTTTAGTGTTGTTGAAAAAACTCTTGAGGAGATTGCAGTAACTCCTTGATTCAACTTACAAGCAAGAACCACTGCTGTCAAACCACAGAAGTACTCTTACATCTTGGTTGACAAGAAGGAAGAGTGCAACTGAGCTTAGCAAAATTGAGTCACAAGAGGTCTGGGAGGACACTGATGAGGTTCCCAAACATTATCTCAGGACCATGTGGGTTGATAAAGTCAAGCCAGCAACCAGAGTTTCACCAGAAAGAATAAAATTTCAAATGTGCATTATGGGCAATCTCCAGAATCCTGGGATCAATTTCACAGAAATGTACGCCCCAACGGGAAATTTTACCAGCCTGTTTCTCTTGCTACCAAGTGCCCCCAATTACAATCTCATGATCTGGAAGTTTGATTTAAAGGCTGCTTTTCTCTTTGCCCCTCTGGATGAAGAAATCTTCATTCTAAAGCCCAAGGAAAGTCTTTTCCCCTCCAGATTTCTCAAGCTCCAAAATTCACTTTACAGCTTGCAACAGGAACCCTCTAATTGGAGCAAGACTCTCACTGGATGGCTGGAGAACCTTGATTTTAACCCGTCCACAGCTGATCCGTGTCTTTTCATTCACAAGACTTGTGAATGCTCCCTCTTCTTCCATGTGGAAAACCTGGTTACGGTCAGCGAGGTATAATGGTTTGAAGATGAATTTCTCCTAAAGTTTCCTTGCTCTTCAGCCCACTCACCGGACATGTTACTAGGGATTGAAGTCTCCCAATCTGATGGGGTAATCACTCTCAGTCAGAAAAAACTCATATCAGGTGTTGTGGAGGATTTGAAACTAAAAAATCTCAAACCTGTCCTGACTCCCCTCACCCCGGGGATTCAAGTTGTTCCTTCTTCCACAGACAACCAAACAAAATTTTGCAAGCTTGGCGTAAACTACAGGAAGTATACCTGTTTGCTCAATTATCTTTGTTGCCAGACAGGGCCTGAATTGGCAGCAGCTGCATCCATTCTGTCCCAATTCAATCAAAATCTGGGTCTCTCCCACTGGAAGGAAGTGATTCACACATTGAAATATGTTGCAGGGACCTTGACCTTTTCTCTAACTTGAAAACCAAGTGGCAAAGATTGGGACCCCCAGTGAGCCTATACCAACTCAAGTTGGGCGGACAATCCACACTCAAGACAATTGCAAGCAGGATATATTTTTTTCTGGAAGTCCGTACCAATTGCCTGGAAAAGCCGCAAACAATCAAACATCACGCTTTTGTCCACCAAAGCCAAGCTGAATGCTCTGACTGATGGCTCTCAGGAGTCAATCTGGATTGAATCAATCATTGGTCATCTTTGGGGAAGGTTGAATCTCCCTCCCACCAGATTCCTAGTCAAAAAAAGGGTTAGTTGACAAAATCTTGCACTTTGGTTCTAACTCCAAGACAAAGTACATTGACATGAAGATCAAGTGGCTTTGTGATCAACACTCCCTTTGGAAAATTCAAGTGTCACTCACTTCTACTGCTTCAATGATGGCAGATGCTCTCACCAAGGCATCAAACAAGCAATCTCTTGTCCTGCTTACCTCAAAATGCCTTGCGCCTGGGTCCCACTGAATCATGGGGGGGTGTTAGGAATACTACGCGTTAGGAGTACCACTGCTGGGAATACCATGTTTTGTTCTTCATTTATGTTTTCCTTTTCTTTGTTGTTTCTACAGTATTTCTATAGCTCTAGCCTGATAGACACGGGTTGGTTCTGATGTGCCTGATGGTCATATGCATATTCATCCGCAAGACTACAGACAGTCTTTTAAGACCATGAGTCAAGTCCAACTTTGGGGACTTCTTTTCCTCACAAACTCCTTCATCTCTGATCATCAACCTCAATCTCTGAAGATAGAATCACTACACTGAAGAAATTGGTCGTAGCATAGGATCCTGGATAATTTGGTGCAACCCTCCAAGCTCTCCTCACTCTCTTCAACATATCTTTAATCCTTTTTCTTTGGTTTCATTACTTCCTTGGATTCATTATTATTATCAGAGAGAAATTGTTCTTTCACCAGTGTATCTTTAAAACTCTTCCTCCATCATTGTTACCAGAACAGGTCATTTCAATCTTGTTGGGTATGGGTTTGTGGTGCTACTTGTGCTTCATATCCTTGTTCCTTTGTCTCATGTTTCTGACACCAGTCTCCAGTTCTGGTTTTAAGTCATTCAATTTTTACAGAAATATGAACTCAGGGTTCAAAAGATGCTACCAGCGGTTGCTTCTCCCCCTTCTTCTTCCTCCTGCCATCTCCTTGTCAACCAAAGGATCACCCTCACATTCAATTCAACACCGCAGATGTGGGGCAATTCATCTAACAATATGAAGTGATTGCAGACTCCAAAGGCGCATAGGATTCCAAGAAGGCGCGCCATGTTGTCTTGTTCATCATGGAAGCATAAGATCTTTTGGACGTAGAAGAGATGGAAGGATTTCAGAACCTTGATTTTCCAAAGCTGAAGGGGTACATGTTTGCAAGATGGGGGAAGCCCAAGCCTTGTTTCCGGGAAGGGAATTTTAAACAATCCACAGCAGAGGCAGGCACCCGCAGCAGGGTCCAGTTGTAAGCGGAATTGGATTACGCAGAATTGCATTAGAAGGCAGGCGCACAGGGCAGGGTCTGGTTGCAAGCAGAATTGGATTACAAGGCAGGTGCGTGCGGCGGGGTCCGGTTGAAAACAGGATTGGATTACAAGGCAGCCTGTGCTCTGGCCCCACCGCTGGCAACCATCCCTTGGGTTAGTGAACTCGCAGAGTTTGCAAGGTACCTTGAGATCTATTTGAAGGGTCTTCAGCTCCCTAGCCCGCCCGGGGTGTTCATTTATGATTACAACAGCAGTGATTGACGGTTGGTACAAGAGAACCAGGCAATGGATTCAAAAGCTGGATTGGTTTCCCCAGCAGAGACAGGATATGTGTTGGGAAAGCGGGTCTTGGCGGAGTTGGATCAGCTTTTTGCTATGAAGCAAGCAAGGAAAAGGGAATGGGAAGCGGATATTGCGCATGGATTGGAAATTAATGGGTGGAAGGCAAGTCTTGCGGAGAAGGGGATGGGAACAGATATTGCGTGCAGCTTGGGAACCAATGAGCGGCAGAAGGGTCTTGCAGAGAGGATAGGAGTGGTGGCGGAATGGAAGGACGTGGAGCACGGGGAGTGTGAAATGCATGGGCCAACAGGGGCCTGTTGCCATCATGGATGGCAGAGATTTTGGCATTGGTGCAACGTACACGCACAGTGGGGCCTCAGGTGCGGAATGGGAAGGGACTAGGCTTCAACATAATAACTGGTGAGAAGGAAGTTGGTGTTGCAAGGGCTTGGGCAACAGAAGGCGCGCCTGGAAGGAAGTTTGGGAAAAAGGCCGGCAGACACAACCCAGGCGGGATTGGATGATGCTGTGCATCTCTCTCCCCTGGAAGAGCGGAAGGTTTCAAACCTCGGGGGACAGCTGCCAGGCTGGGGGGGTGCTAGGAAAGTTTCAGCCTCCTGGATGCCAAGACCCTTGCTATCCTTTAGCTTACAGAGGTGATAGTATAAATAATAAATATATTATTTAATAAATGCAGCAAAAATCTGTAAAATACTTGGATAAAGCTTATTGCAAGTTTAATTGGTTTGGTTATGGTTTATTGTTATAAATCAATATAGATAAATTGATTAATAAATATTTTTATAGAGGGGCCACAATTATAATTTGGATCTTGAACACATCTCTTCAGGGATTTCAGTATTAAAACAGGTAGTCCTGGTTACTTTAGGCCCTTTAGTTTAAAGGATATTTTTCCCAAAGATAATATGTATATAAAATACACGGTGGAGTGGCAGGGATTTGTAGCCAAGCTGCCACAAAAGAGAAAGGATA
Organism: Puccinia polysora; assembly: GCA_025617555.3. Taxonomy (NCBI): domain Eukaryota; kingdom Fungi; phylum Basidiomycota; class Pucciniomycetes; order Pucciniales; family Pucciniaceae; genus Puccinia; species Puccinia polysora. The sequence continues at coordinate 43,806,969 of CM062613.1, forward strand.
AAAAAACTCACTGGTATTTTATTAAATCCTTTGGGTATCTGTTTGGGATGTGCACTGATGGGTTAAACCTGTATACTGGGGTTATAAGGTTGTTCAGCAGTTTTAATTGATAAAAAGAGGTTGAGGACGGATATTATTAATCAGACTGAGCCATAAATCACTTACTTATCTCTTAGAAGTACTTGATTACCTTAGCACGGTGTCTGGATATAAATATAACTGGGTCTCTGCCCATCAATATCCTCAAAAGAGCTCTTTATTTATAGCTTTTGGAGTCCCAATATTGTCCTTCTGAGGGGTACACGGGCTCAAAGGGATGGACACTGAGGCTAGCAGGGTACCAGTGGTAGCCTGCCAGGTGTTCTTGGTTCTGTAGCACGGGTAGCATCTAATTCCTTGGGGTATGGGAATTATTCTACTTTATAATTGATATTTGGACATGTGAATAACACTAATCTGTCCTGTTTATGTATTATTCAATTGATTATCCTGAGTAAATGTTCCCAGTAAGTTAATAATTATTTTAATAGACATTCCTACTGACATTCTGATGTCAGGTTAGTTTTCATTACGTATTAAATAATTGGAGTAAAGTCATGATTATTGATTTTACTCCTCATTTTCCAATTTCAGTTGATTCACTAAAATAATTACTTAAAAATATAAATTGTGGGAATTCATGTAATATTTTTACATCATTAGTTTCCTTAGTATGTCACGAAAATTTTGATGTCTAGAAATCCACATAATAGTATATCAAAGTATTTTAATATTTTTTTAGAAGTTGTCATTGTCTTATTTTCGACATTCTTGGTACTTTGAATTATATTTAATAAAAAATATGTATAAAGTTTACTTAAGTATTTTTATATACTTTTTTGTACTTTTAGACTATCTACTATCCACGGGAACATTTATTACATATGTAGAATGTTTCTGTGTGGGTTGTAGCATGTTTACACGGTAACTAAGTTTCTCAGGCCGCCTGTCACTTTTTCAACCCGTAGTCCTGCCGCTGTGTACTAGTCAGAAGCCCAGGGCTGCGTACACAACTTTGACGGAGTGACATAGCTGTATCTCAGCCGCGCGCAGGTGCGTTGGCTGCCGCGGCTGCGTGGGGAATTGTGACAGAACACATTTCTGTCCATAACTCCTAAAATATACACAAAACCTCAATTATGACTTAATTTTATGAAGAGTTGAAAAAGAACTATATTTCCATGAGGGATGAAACGGTAATGGTAGGCTATGGAGGAGCTTGATGAGGAGGAATAATAAGGCTACAAAGAGCCAATAGAGAGGGGATATGTCTTGTATAGTCAAGAGGAACTGATCTGATGAGGAGGAAGGGGCACTCCGGTATTGTTGACTGGTAATCAGATGAGTTTTCATTCCTGGTTCAAGGGGAGGACCAGTATTTAAGCACAACTAGAGAAACCCCAAAAGGGGCCTAAGACAGAAGGTTAGTGACAACTAGAGAGCCCCAGAAGGGGCCTGAGACATGAGTAGTTATTTAATGGAAAAGCTAAGTTGGAGATAAAGGTAACTAAATTTGTTAGTTACAGAATAAGAACAGAAAAAGACAACACACCACCTTAACTGACAAATTTAGGAACCAATTTGAGACCAATCAACATTTCAGATATTCATGAGAATTGAGAAGAGAATATGAGAATGAGAGATATGAGATTTGAGAAAGGATGACAAGACACCACCTTGTCAGCATATGAGATGGGGAATGAAAGCCTATTTTAAGAGGAGCAACAAGGACCTCAGGCATAGTTGCCTAGCATGATATGGGAGGATAATATTACTATTTTGAGAGGAGCAACAAGGACCTCAGGCATAGCTGCATAGCATGATGGGGAGGATGATATGATGATAATGATGATAGATGAGGGTAATGGTAATGGAATGGTGATGGTGATGGTGATGGTGATGGTATGGTGATGGTGATGGTAATGGTGATGGTGATGGAGTTGATGGGTGACAGTTGTTGAATGATGGTGGGTGATAGTGTGGAATATGAATGAATTTGATTGTAATAATGAAAGAGGTTGGAGAACAGGAAGATATAAGATAGTATTGAACAAAAAGGAGGGAAGGATTCCAACACACCGGCCTGTTCAATACTAGATGAAAAGGAATGTTGATGTGTTTTTGGAGTTGAATTGAATGTTGTTGAAGGTGAAGTTGAGAGTTGGTTGTTGATATGGTTGATGGATGATGGGGATTGGAGTGAGTTGTTGAAGGATTTGTAGATGGAGGAGAACAAGCGAGCAGGAATGTAGGATGCAATGTTGGAGATGGGGTGAAATCGCAATGTGGGGATGAGAAGTGACCCAGCGATATTGAGAGGTGGAAGAGCGAGGTTGCGAGGGAGAATGTGTGATTATGAGCGGGGATGGCGAGTGAAGCAGTAGGAGAAGTTGCAGATGAAGCGCGACCGAGGTCGCAGATGTTGATGGATGCAAGATCGCGCGAGATGTCGGAGGTGAGTAGAGAGAGGGAGGTGATCAAAGTCGCAAGCATGGTTAAGTGAGTGAGCAAGCAAAGGCGGAGGTGAGCGGCAATCAAGGTTGCCATTGAGGTAGCGAGAGAAGCGGTGGAAAGGCAAGGGGAAGTGAGCGAGCAAAGTCGCAATTGTGGAGGAGAGTACAATGGGCGCGAGCAAGATGATCTGGAGGGGAGCTTGAGACAACGCAAGAGGTAGTCAATTGGTTGTGCTCTTCACAGGCTTGGCATTCCTGAATAAAGGTCTTCCGCCGTCACTTCCATCAGCCAACTCATTCAAACGCTTGTTCAAAGGAGACTCAAGATGACGCGATTGAGTGGGAAATTGGGAATTCAATGACCAATTGGGATCTGGGGTGCAGCATGAATGAAATCTGGTAGTCTGGAGGACAAGGGGTGAAACCAACAATGATGGGCTTTGAGGATTCAGATCTAGTGGTTCTAGTGGTAGGAGGATGTCGACAGCTCAAGTGGTCAAGTACCTCTTCCTCAAGCTTTTGACAACGATCAAACCCAGCTTGTCATCAGGACTTATTGATGGTGATGGGAGATCAATCGTAGGCATAACATGAGTGAGTAAAAAAAATTGTCTCAATCACTGGTTCAAGGTGAGCGTTATGATGGTCTTTTAGTTGGTTTGATCAACCAAGATCCCAGTCAATCTCATCAAACGGTCCCAAACCAACACGAGACAAGAAGCGGACCTTTTTTCGCATGGGAGTGGTAGTCGCAGGCCGATCTGAGTTTCTACTGTTGGAGATCGGAGGGATGGGAAGTGACGATAAGTTAATGCAAGACAAATGTTTAGTTAAGAGGATGCCCTTGATGAGCGGGCTTGAACGATTGAGGAGGTGGGGATGAGGATTGGTGTGGATCGGTTTAAGTTGAGTGGATTTACCACTAAGGGTCAAAACCTTTGACTTTGAGGAGGGCAGATGCTTGGTTGGCTTGGCCATCCCTCTTTTGACTTGAGGCTTATTAGGACATTTTTTAGGTTGGTTTCAATGGCAAAGTCCCAGGGGTTGATTGAACTTGGGAGTCAAGGAGTTGGACAGGCATGGGGCCTTGTATAAGCTGTAAGATGATCCAATGTTCATCAAGGCCCATGCTGCCACCCTAGTAGTACCGTGTCCGGGACAGTGAGATTGGGAGTGAGGGGGAGGAGGGTACTCGAGAAGGACGGGCATGGAAGGGTGCGGGGGGTGGAGGTGGCTGGATGATTTTGAGCGGTCCTGAGATGAGCCGGGATGACGGGTACTGGGTTGATTGGGTTGACGGGTGGAGTGGTTGGGATGTAGGACGTGAGGTTGTACTAGATCGCTCGTGGAAGGATTCAAATGATTGGTGTAACTCCTGAGGATATTGCTCTCCCAATTGATTGCGTGCTCGGCTGAAGGATTATGAGAGGTTCGCTCGGGGACGGTTGAGGGGCTTCTCTGAGAGGCCTGAATGTCTCAAGGTGCTTTGGGCGAGCTAGCTGAGTTTGGAGAACCTTGAGCCGATGAATCAAGCCGGAGATGATGTCGAGCCGAGACGGGTGAGAGGAGGGAATGGCTGGGAGGGAGATGAGAGGAGCTGAGGGGAGTATTGAGTTGAGAAGCGTTGGGATGGTGGTGGGCGGAGTGATGAGTGGTAATCGAGAATGAGGGCTGAGGCTGAGGACCAGATGAGTGGGAGATAAGAAATGAGGTCGAGTTGGTTGAGGAAGGAGATAAGAAAGATTGGTTGTGAAGGGTTTGAAGGAATAGGGATGGAGAGGAGAGACAAAATTGGATAGTGAGGATGATGGGATTGATGAGATTGGCAATGGGACAACCAGTTGGAACAATGAAGTTGACCGGATGGCTTAGTGGGATGAGTTTTTGGCTTTTAACCGTGAAGAGTTGAAGAAGAACTATATTGCCATGAGGGATGAAACGGTAATGGTAGGCTATGGAGGAGCCTGATGAGGAGGAATAATAAGGCTACAAGGAGCCAATAGAGAGGGGATATGTCTTGTATAGTCAAGAGGAACTGATCTGATGAGGAGGAAGGGGCACTCCGGTATTGTTGACTGGTAATCAGATGAGTTTTCATTCCTGGTTCAAGGGGAGGACCAGTATTTAAGCACAACTAGAGAACCCCCAAAAGGGGCCTAAGACAGAAGGTTAGTGACAACTAGAGAGCCCCAGAAGGGGCCTGAGACATGAGTAGTTATTTAATGGAAAAGGTAAGTTGGAGATAAAGTTAACTAAATTTGTTAGTTACAGAATAAGAACAGAAAAAGACAACATTTTATGTGTGAAACCTATACATGACAATACGTGTGAAATATTTAATGGGCCAAAAGTTTCAGTAGTGGTGCCGTGGTACTTTGACCTTTCTTTCCTTAATTATTTAAAATATAAGGAGTTGGATTTCAAGGGTGGGGTCAGTGAGTGACCCTACCTAATTTTGGGTGAAGGATTCATTTCTGTAATAATATTAATATTTTTCCTAATCCTTCTTAGTTTAATTATATCATTTTTATTTTTATGTTATTTCTGTTACTTTTGCAGCTTGCTCTGCAATAGTAGCAAGCTGACAGAAAGAAAGGGAATCCTGATTTGGTGAGGGGGTGCTCTAGCCGTTTCACAGACGGAACAACTAGACACCCCAGAATTTTTGTTTTCTTATTTTTTCATTTGATTGGGTTCTCAGATTGGTACTGGCTTTGGGTTGTAAAATTGAAGGAAAGTGGGCGCGGAGCAATTCCGGATCCGTATACGCAAGAACAAGCCCTTGGGAGGAAACAAAAGGTGGTGTGGAAAGCAGGAAAAGGAAGCGGCACAAGGAGCGTTGCAAAAAAAAAACACCTTTCTTTCCTTTTCCTTTACTTTTCCTCTTGTTCTCTGGGCATTTTTCTCTGTTTCTTTTTTTTTCTGCGGATGCACATAAGGGGTTGGAAGTATGGTCAAGGTACTAAGGAAAAAGCTTGAATTGGTGAGGGGGTGTCCTAGCTGGTTCACAGTTGGAATAACTAGGCACTCCAGAAGGTTTGTTTTCCTTATTATCTCTTTTGTATGGTTGTGTGCGCGCGCTGGCGGCTTGTTTGTTTGTCTTTTGTAGAAAGGGTATGGGGAACTGTGTGGCAGTTTTTCTGGGGCAGTCCAGGTGCTCCTTTTGGGAAAAGTTGAAAATATGGGATGTGGATCACGGGGCTCTTCCTCTTGGGCTTGCGCACGGACGCGGAGCTAGTTTTCTTTCTCACTCTTACTCAGACTCAAGGTTGCTTGCAGGGATCACACGCGGGGGGGGAGCGGATTTCTGACTCAATCTCAATCCCCCTTCAGGCCCAAGGCCGCTCAATCAACTAATGATAGTGCACAAAAAGTCTATTTCTTTGGGAAGTACAGAAAGGTGTGGAAAAGACAAGAAAGGTAAGAGGAAAAAGGGGGAGGGGGTGATCTGCCTAAATTTGGTCCATAAACTCCAACATTTCCAACCTCTCCGCGTCCACAAGTCCTCAGAAGGCTGCCAAGAGTTTGCGTTGGGATTTGGCTCCATGAGCGCCCGGAGCCAAAAGGAACTGCCAGAGGAGATTTTCTGACTTTCCCCCAAAGTCCTCAAAGCGCGTCACCCTTAGCGCCAGACCGGTAGGGATGTTGGGGATCTTTGGACTGGCCGTGCAAGGTGGAGCTGGGGTTGGAGCTGGTGAGGAAGAGATGAAAACCCTTTCTGGGGACGCTGGGGACCCCGGAGTTGACGCAGGTCCCTCAGGCTCTGGTGATGATCCCAGGGCAGGTGACAGTGATGCAGCTGGAGGTGCCGGAGGAGGGGTTCTGGGAGCTGGGAGAGGAGGGGGAGGAGGACCAGGAGTTGTGCTGGGGGCTGGGGGCGGAGATTGGAGCATTCCAAAGAGTTCCTCAACTTGTGGGTTGGTCAAGCCTTTATTGACGCAGACTCTGTTGGCCCAGAAGCAGAGAGACGCTTTACAGTCCATGGAATTTGGGAACTCCTCCTTACAAGGCGGTCCGGCACAGCGGAACAGAGAGGCCAAGTCAGGGCTTTTGGCTAAAGTTGGCAGAGGCAGAGCCCAGGGACGACTGGATGAAGGAGATCCAGGAAGGGTCCATGATTGCTCCAAAATTGACTTGTTGCTAGAGACCACAAATAAGCCATGGCAAGCCATCTTGCGTAGGAGAGCCTGATTAGGTCCAGGAAAAGCTTGTGGCATGGTGTTGCCAAGAAAGAAACATCAATGACCGGCGCAGCAGGACAAGCACGCGCAAAAGCCAGAGAGGAGGGTGCAGGGAAACCCATTCCTGGCACAGAAAGTGCACGGGAGAACCATGATAGGAGAAGGCATAGTAGGGGAGGGGGGTAACTTGGTAGCGGGTGGGGTAAAGGTTGAGGTAGCAATTGGAAGACCTCTGGCAACAGAACTTAAGTTGGGGGGATGTGGTGTTGTTATATATTCTTGGATTGGGAACCGCCCCGCTGTCTGCGCACTCAGCATTTGGTAGGTCAGGCTCAGCACTTGGATGTGTGCGGTCTCAGCAGTAGGCACTGCGGCGCTTGGCATACTGGGCATGGGTTGGGCTTGATTGGATTTGGGGGGCCGCAGCCTTCTGGGAAATTACGGACCCAAGAATGGAGAAGGCCCAACAAGGTTTGCGGGCAGCTAGTTCAGGAAGGTAGGGTGGGGCAATTGGGGCTATGGGTGCAGGCCAGGCATGTGCAAGCGCAGGCCAACCCGCAAGGCAGGAAATTAAGCGGCGCATAAGGCGGATACCAACAGTTGGGCGGCTGTAAGTAGGGCATGGCAGAGGGCGGCGTCATTAGAAGGAAAAACTAGATGTAAGTAACGGTGAGCGGGCAGGGAATGGGTTAGGGTTAGGCTAGAGTTCTGGGCTTAGGGTTTCTTTGACATTTGTTGTTGGGCTGTTATTGCGCTTATACTCAGGTTAAGGTTGAGAGGGTGGGCATAAAGTCCGCCCTGTAGAGACTCCTGTGGGATTATATAAATGAAGTAGCAAATAGCTTGCTGGCAGTCCTTGAAGGAGAATTTAGTATTAATTCTACTCCTTTAGAGTATTAGTAAAACTAAGAGTGTTTTTGAATTGCCTGCCCTTCTAGTACTATAGTAAGTCTGCACAAGAATTCATTTAAATTAAGGGATGGTGTCTTTGAGACTTAATATAGGTCTCAGATCAGACCTAGATTAGTTATTTACTGTTATTTTTAGGGCTTTGTTGGAGAATAGACCAAATTTATTGGGTTATTGGTTAGTTATTGATCAGATATGTTTGATCTTAACCAATATTCAAATGTTAAATGGTTCAAGGGTTGATCAAAGGGATGGATCAGGAGAGTACCCAAGGATGGTTTTACCAACAGGGGGCTGGGTAGAGGAAAAAGGTTGGTAATTCCGTTTTTTTGTGATTTCTTTCTTTGTAAGGGTTAATTATTGGGTAATGGGTGGTTTATTTACTTTTTTGCTGAATAGATTGGGTCACAGAAGAACCCTTATTGAAAGCTCCTGATGGGGGGTGGCTTCAATGGTTGATGAGGTTAAAATTGGTTTTTGATTTCCTTTCCTTTTTTATTTATTTATTGGTACACTGATAATCTCTTTTATCTGGGTATGAAAACAGATGGTATGATGGTAGTGGTTGATGGATTTCTGGGGGATGGTGGATGATGGTAATGGAATAATGGTACAACTTGGATAGGGCAGAGAGGCCCTCCTTAGATAGAAAATTCCTTCCCCCAGGGGTGATCAGGGCTGCCCCTGAGGATCTCCCCTGTTCTGGTGAGGAACAGTGGGATACAGGTAGATGAGGCAATTCTGCTGGTTTGTAAAAATATTATACAATTACATGAGGCTTCTCTGTTGGTTGGAAAAAGGTTTTAAAGGCTTTCATGCATGCACAGGCTTGCATATGGTGCTGTGAAGTTCTGGGGTGGGTTAGCACTGGTGTTTTTTTTGGTATCTTGGTGCTGGCTCCTTTTTTTGGCACTGAGTGTGCCCCCTTCATGAGTACATTTCTGTGTAGTAGTGGGCTAGGTTGGTGCTGGTGATTGTTTGGTTCTACATGGTCCAGACAGCCTGCATATATTTCTGGGTGGTTCTGTGGTGACTTTACTGGTGGTTGTTTGGTACACATGGTCCAGACTGCCGGAATATATTGCTGGGTGGTTCTGTGGTTACTTTTACTGGTGGTTGTTTGGTTCTACATGGGCCTGAATGCCTGCATATATTGCTGGGTAGTCCTATGGTGACTTTTACTGCTGGTTGTTTGGTTACACATGGTTCAGGCTGCCTGCATACATTGCCAGGTAGTCCTGTGGTGACTTTTACTGGTGGTTGTTTTGGTTACACATGGTCCAGACTGCCTGCATATATTTCTGGGTAGTCCTGTGGTGGCTTGTACTGGTTATTGTTTGTTACTATCTGCTATTGGCTGCATATATATATCAAGTATGTATATTGGTTGGATAGCCATTGGGTAAGTTTTTGCTTGTATGTTGGGTCCAGTTGTTTTGGTAAGGTTTCACTAATATAAACTTAGGATTTCAAAGTTATACCCATATGACCTTTCACTGGTTTTTGATACCTGGCTGTGACATGAGCTATCCATAATTGATTTCTGCTGTATCTTCTAAACCATGAGAGATAGAGGGGTAGTTTGAGCGGGTGAATATACTTTATTTTTGGTTTAGAATCCATTTTTGAGGTTATGTTTTTGATTGGGATTATATTTATACTAGAAAATTGAGTCTGATGGCTAAAGGTAAGGTTTTTTGGGCTTTATCTTTTAATCCATGAGAGGCAGAGGGGTAGTTTCACTGAGTGACTATAGGTTATTTGTGATTTAAAATCCTTTTATGAGGTTAATTTGAGATTTTGAGCTGTTTTTAAACTAGAAAAGTGGTTCTGATGGCTATAGGACAGGTTTTAACTACCACATCCCCCCCAGACTTAATGCTTTCCACAGCATTCCTGCCCAAAGACATCAGACTCCAAATCCTATCCTTCTTCCTCTCCCTTCTTCTTTCTTCTTCTTCCTTCTTCTTCTTCTTCTTATTGATCTTGAGAGACATAAATAAGAAAAAAAGCCAATAATCACATATAAAATAAAGCAAAGGTCCACAGAATCCTAGTCCCAGTTGGTTGTGTTGAAATCTTGATTTTTTTATCTTGAAATTTTTCTCCTCCTAATTCTTTCTTGATTGTGCCAATGTAACAAGTAAAATTATAATTAAATCCTTTCCATTCTTCTTGGTTGTGGACATATATTAGCGTTCTCTGGAAAAAGACAGGTTTTGGCATTTTCCCTCTGATCCTTCAAAAAACTTTTCTTTTTAAATTTATTTCTTCTTTTCCCTTCTCCATATATTATGGTACTTCATGGCCAAAGCAAGATTATTTTCCTTGTTGTATCCCTATTTTTTTAGCCTTTTCTTTTTTTTGCCTTGACACGCTTTTTGCATCTATTCAAACCTGATAGATAACTTTTTCCTTTGAAACCTGCTGTAATTCCTTGTATCATCTAGTTCTAGATAAATATTAATCGGTCCCTGTTTACTAGTGACCTTGGAACATCTTCAAATCTTTAATTAGGTCCAATCTTGAGTTAAGCCAGTCTTGATGTCTTTGGATCCTTCCTTCTTCCTTCTGTTCCATGTCCTCTTTTGGTTTAATCCTTTTTACAGTAATAATATTCTTGATGAAAGTATATTTTCACTATTTCATTCTTTTATTTTTATTCATTCACTCATTTTTCTATTTTATTTATTTTATTTATTTTTTATTTTATTTATTTTTATTTTATTTATTTTTTCTTTTATTTATTTATTTTTTTTGAATTTTTCAGCAGTTACAACTCTTGCTTAGGAGTTTTTTTTTATATATGTTTTATCTTGAAGGACTTAGAAGTTTAAGCTTTTGCTTAGGGGCATTTTTCCTCCTCTGGTTCCTCTTTTCCATCATCATTCTCTTCCCTGATAGCTCCCCTGCTATAGAACTTCTTGACCTGGGTGGCTGCAACCCTTCAGGCCATTCTTGTCCCATCCAACTCTTCAACTACATAAGGCCCTTCCTTTTTTTTCTACTATCCTATAGGGCCCATTCCACCTTTTCTTGAATAAAAGGCCCCACTTTGATTCCAGGGTTCTGTTATAGACTAGGACTAAGTCCCCTTTCTTTAGTGGCTCCCTTATTCTGTGGGCTAGCCTCTGATCCCAGGATTTTACTGATGATTCCCTGACCTGGTATAGTTTTTGCTGGGCTTTCTGTATATTTTCTTCCTTGTTAGCTAGCTGATTGGCCCTTGCCTGCCAGATTTCTGCAGTGGTTTTGACTTGGTCCCATTCTATCCCCAGAAAGGTTTCCATTTCTAGGTTGTTAGGCAGTACAGCTGGTATTCCAAACTGAATTTCAAATGGGGAGAATCTTGTTTTCCTTTTTGTGGAGATCCTATCTGAAAAAGTGACCAAGGGTAGGTATTCCTTCCATTGGGCCCCATTTTCCCCACAGATTTTTACTAATGCATCTTTTATCTCTCTGTTGCTTCTTTCTATCATTCCTTGAGCTTCTGGGTAGTAAGGGGTGACCACCCTGAGTTTGGTTCCTGCCCCCTTCATGGCCTTCTGGAGCTCCCCCTTGAATTCTCCTCCCCCATCAACTGTTACTTCCTTAGGGATCACATATCTGTAAATCCATTCTGATAGGAACCAATTGGCTATATTCCTTGAGCCCAGGGTGGTGAGCCCTACTGTCTCAGCCCAACCTGAGAGGTCATCTCTGGATACCACTAGATACTTCCATTTTCCTGCCTTGACATGGACTGCATCCATGGCCACCTTCTGGAACAGAGTTTTAGAGGTGGTGGCCTTCCCTTCTTCCTTTTTTTGAATCTTGCTCCTTTTTTGACATTTTTCACAGGATTGTACCCATTTCCTTGTCATTTTCTTCATTACTTCCAACCAGAATCTGAGCTTTTCCCTTCTGTGGGTTTCTCCACTTCCCCTATGCCCCATTTCCTCATGCAGCTTCCTCATGATCTCCTTCTTTTCCCTTTCTGAGAAAATTACTACTTGTGGGCCCCAGGTCCCTCTCCTCATTAGCTTCCCTCTTTTCACATAAAATTTGGGTGAAATCCTCCTAATCCTGTGGAACTCCCTTTCTGTAATTCCTTCTGGTTTCTTCAAGTTTTTTAGTTAATCCCTCATCCTTCTCCAGAACTTATTTTGCCCCTCAGGTAGATGTTTTTACTCTATGGGGTAGATTGACTTGGTCCCTTAACCTGGGTGTGGGCTGATCCATTCTTTTTCCTCATCAAAATGGCTGAGTTCTTCCTCTGGGTCTTTTGGCCCTTTTGATAAGCTTTCTGGAATGTTGAAAGTCTTCCCTGGCTTGTGAACTAGGTCAAAGGAGAATAGCTGAATAAAGGCCACCCATCTGTTCATAAGGGCACTAGGGAAGCTTGGGGTGTTGATCATTTCAATAAGGGCTTTTGCATCCACTTGCAGCTCAAAATGTTGCCCCCAAACTGTATTTTAGAGTTTCTTTAGTATCTTTGCCACACCGCACAGTTCTAACTTTGATTTGGAGTGCTTTTTTTCTTTTTTTGAAAATCCTACAGATTCATAATAAACTGGCCTTGGCCCCCCATCCTTGTCCTCCTGCATTAGTACTTTTACCAGCTGTAATGTAGCTTGATTCCACTGCAAGAACTATCTTCCCTGCTCCCTTTTCATAGTTCAAACTCTTGAGGATTATGTCTTCCCCTACTATCTTCTTGAGGAGGGAAAAGGCTGCCTCACTTTTCTCATTCTACTTGAATTCCACATCATCCCAGGTTAGCCTTCTGATTGGTTCTGATAATTCTTAATAGTTGCTAATGAACATTCTGATGTAGGAGCAAAGGCCCAAAAATCCCCTGGCCTCCTTCTTATTCCTTGGTTGGGGCCAACTCTGTGTATTGTTCACCTTCTGTTCTGCTACCTTTCTTCCTTCCTGGGATACCACATGTCCTACTATGTTGAGGGCAGGGACACAGCAGGCAAAACTTTCTCCTGAAATGGTTAGCGCAGCTTCCTCTATCTTAATAGGATCCTTTCCAAGATCATGGCATATTCCCAAATGAATCTTCTTATCTGAGGGTTTTTTTCTAGGCATTCTTCATTTTATCTAGTCCTGGGCCCCTTTATTCCCCCATAATCAATGAATATTCTTTCATATTCTGGGATTTCCTCCCAGAGAATCTGTGTCATCTGGGCCTGGTAAACTGCTACAGAATTAGTTCCTCCTTGGGGTAGTCTTGTAAGTTGTAGCCTTCCAAGGGTGGTCTCAAAGGTGGTTAGTGGCCTGGAGGAATAGTCCAATTACCTTTCATAATAACCCTCCATGATATCTCCTAACCCATAACAGGCTCTTCTGGAAAATCATTCCACAAATTCTTCTATTTTGGGGGGCAGCCCAGCATCTTTTATAGTCACTTTATTGAGAGGCTGCAGGTCATGGACAATTCTTAGTTTCCCGTTTGCCTTCCTTAATTGGAAGACTGGGCTTGAGTAGCTGGAGGTGGATTGCTCATATAGCCCTGTTTGGATTCTTTTCCTTACCAGCTCTGTAAAGGCTGGCCTTACTGCCTGGGTTATTGGTATGTCTTTTTTTTCCATGGTTCATGAGTTACTTTAGGCATCCTGTAGGGAAGGCTGTAGGAATGCTTGAGGAGGCCTCTTTCTTCTTCTTTAAAGGCAATTTCCCTTTCCCTAAGGACCATAACATGCTGAAGGAGCTTGAATTCCTCCTGAGACAACCAGTTGGTAGGCCCAAAGTTGACCAGCTTCATTCTTTCCTCTGTCATCCTTTTTTTTGGTGCAAAGCATGGAGGGTGAGGTTTTAATGGGGTTCTATATGGATCCCTGGAGAGAGGTGGCCTCTGGAGGGGTGGGTTCAGATCTTGGGGTATGGGATGATTCACAGGCCTCATCTTTTTGTCCACACTCTGATACTTTTCTTCCATCATCTCTGGTTCTATTTCTTCTGCTTTGTTTTAATTTCAATTTTTTTTTATTTTTTTTATATATTTTATTTTCCTTATTTTATTTCATGATATTTAATTGATTTCTTTTTTTATTTATTCTTTATGTTTATTTTATTCTTTATTTTATTTTATTTTATTTATTTATTTTTGGTGGTTTGTTTCTTCTTTTTGGTTCTTAAGTGCATGGGTGAGGTGGGGTGTATATCTTTCTGCACTTTGAGGTTTTTCAGGGGCCCGATGCTCCTGGGCCAGGTTTGAGATCAGGGAGGAAAACGCCAGGGCAAAGGAGAAATTTTGCCCCGGGTCCCTTGAGTTGCCATAGTGGGTCCTCCCCTTACAGGCCTGATGGAAGCCCAAGCCCGGGGCTCTTCAGATGTATATGGGGCCTGCGGAATTGACTGGCGCACCTAGGTGCCTGCTTCCTAGAGCACAGCCCTTGGCCCTACCTTGTGCACTGTGTGCTGTAGTTGCTTGCCACCTGTCCTATTCCCTGTGGCTTTTCTTATTTGGGCCAGTCAGAGGTCCTCTGCACCTTCAAGTCAGCTCTTTCAATTGTAATACAGCCCACTTTGAGTCACCCTCTCATGTAGTTCCTTATCATATATCTTTCCTCTGCCTTTTCTTTCATGGCTTATATTTTATTTCTGTGTTATTTCTTCCATTTTTTTAGTGCATACGCCTCTCTGCAGCTTGGCCCTCAATGGTTTGTTGACCGCGCGCTTCCTTGCTGGTCACGTCAGTCCAATGGTGGCAACTCCTACTCCCTGGCACCTGTACAACTCCTCCCTTTGGTCTGGATGCCTTGCCTCCAGTCCCTCCTTCCCTCAGGTGGTGAGTTTTGTTTTTTTTTTTGTTTGCCCGTTTGACCATCACTTATATTTGTTTTAATTGTGTTTTTTTTTTATTTTGTTTTTTTGTGTTTTTCTTTATTCATTTTATTTTTCCCCCTTCCTGCAGCTTCTTTCTACCACTTGACTCTTTACTTGTGGTGCCAGACTGGCAAAAATGGCCAGTGTTCCCAGGCCTCAATGGCCTCCTTTGCCATGGCCTTCCTATGTTGGGCCTGCGCTCTCCTTCTGCCAATTGGTACGTTTTTTTGCATTCCTTCCTAATTTATCTAGGTAAGAGTCTCTTTGCTTTTTTTCCTCACTCCCTTCTTTGTTTCTTTTTATTACCGTCTGAATCTGCAGGCTGCCTCTGGCCGTTGTGGTGCCCCATCCTGGACACCCTGGCTGCCTTAAGACCTCAATCCATAAACTGTTGCGCAAACGTACCGTCCGGCTGAAAAACTTATCCTCAGGCTCATCCAAACTGTCCTTTACCCGCGCGCGCCGCGCTTCCATTATCCACGTCGCGCGCCGCGCCGCGCCGCGCAGCGCTCCTTTCATCTGCGCGCTTCGCGCGTCCTTTATCCGTGTTGCTTGTCATCTCTGCCGTTGTCATAGCACGTCCTCATCTTTGTTGTTGCGTGTCTTCATCTTTGTTGTCGCGCGTCCCAATCTCCTCATTTCTACCGTTGCGCGGCGCTCATCCATGATTTACTGAATCCATCCCGACCGCACCCCCAAGCATTTGGCAAATTCTTGGATCCGTCAAACCTCCCATTGCACTTGATCTATCAGTCGTGGATCTCAAGGCCATCAGGATTTACTCAACTTTCTCAAACAAATCTCCTATCCGCCCATCCGCACTCTCATGGACTTCATCTGTCACCTTTCCTGGGACTCTCCCACCCGCTTCCGCCTTTGGAAGAGTGCCAACGACCGCCCGCGGACATCCGCGGCGGTTTGGTTCATTTCTCTCTCCCACCGGCTTCCGCCTTCGGACGAGGGGTGGGTGACTCTGGTATTGTTACGCATGCCCACCCACAGACGGACGCGAGTGACCACATGGTTGCCTTCCCTTTTCCGCTCTATTTGTAGAATCTGTTGTATATAGTCTAAAAGGGCCTCCTGCCCATATAAGGAGGGGCTCTCCCCTGCCTTTTTGATCATCATCAGAAATCACCGGGGAACATGAAACCATCGGAGCATGGAATGATCCAGCATGAAATCAGCACACCTTTGATCCTTGAGCCTCCATACTCAACCCTTGATCCCTGATCCTTATCACCAACCAATAGCCTTGCTGGTTGAAGAAAAATTCTGTCTGTTGGAATTTTTGAGGTTGTCATACCACTCCTTGATCCCTTTCTCTGACCATACTGGTCCTGATCCCTGATCACCTTTCTGGAGCCAATCACGATTGATTGAAGAGGCCTTATTAAGCTTAAGACCTGGAGTGTTATACCTCCCCTTAGCTTCTTTGGAATTGCATTCTTCCAGCCTACTCTTGAGTCCCTTGAGAAGTGTTGAGGTTATCCTTGCTTCAAATCAGTTACTGTTTGCTTTAGAGCTTCTTAAACATTGTGCTTTGTCCTGTACAGCCACCCACAGTTATCTGGTACCCTTCAAGCGCTTGATTGCGGAGAGTTGGGCAGGTTCATTGAGAACCTGGAGGTTGCTTGGGTTTGAGTTGATCATCCCCAATCTTCTGCTGACAACCAGAGTTATTAGCGTGTGGGCATTGTTTACATACAACAGCTTTTGTTCTTTGAACTCTAAGGGGACTTTAACTTCTTTTGTTCAAGTTTTTCCCTGCATAATCTTGTCTCAGATAGTGCTGTTCCATCTCTACCAAACTATTATCATCCTTATCCTCTACTCCTTGATTCCTCATTTACCAGGTTCTGGACCTTGATCTTGGTTACATTTAAATATTTTTGTAACACTCAGGAGGGCAGCCTAAACAGCACCTTTCCCCTCCGCAGAAATGCCACGGCCTAGCACCGTTTGGAGTCTTACATTTGGTCCCCCGGGCCGGGATCGAACCTGCAACCTTGGGATTTACAGTCCCCAGGTGAAGAATCAACTCCAAAATCCAATCCAATTTTTTTTCTTTTCTTTTTGTTCCTTTTTTTTTCTGATCCGTGGAGGCAGCTTGGTCTAGAAGTAAGTCCTCCCAATTTTGCACTGCCTGGGCAATATCCTTGTTGTTTTTGTGAAACTCTACTCTTGCCACACTTGTGAGCCACCTTGGAACTCTGCTCGTTTGGATCTCTTAGGAACCCTTCAACATGGAATCTGCTGGATCCTCTTTATCTGTTTGGGCCAAGATGGTCAAAATCAAACCTCAGAACAAAAATTTAGGCTTCAATGGGACCAATGTCAAACAATTCCTGGACTCCTATGAGATGGCTGCGGAAGTGGATGGTGCCAGTGAATATGATATGGCTTATCAGTTACGGTTTTTTATCTCTTCTGAAAAAGTTATTGAGGTTATCAAATTGTTTGAGGGATTCAAAACTCACAACTGGCGGCTCTTGAAGGAGGCTATGTTAGCCTATTGGGGAAAAATAGATGTAGCCAGATTTACTTTGCAAGACTTGGATGCCCTGGTTTCTCAATGGATCTCCAATGGTGGTATCTCCTCAGCCTCTGACTATCAGACTTTCAGAAAATCTTGGGACCCTATCCAGTCCTATCTTATCCGGAACAATAACAT
The DNA here is from genome assembly GCA_025617555.3 of Puccinia polysora. Taxonomy (NCBI): domain Eukaryota; kingdom Fungi; phylum Basidiomycota; class Pucciniomycetes; order Pucciniales; family Pucciniaceae; genus Puccinia; species Puccinia polysora. Next base: position 43,824,041 of record CM062613.1, read on the forward strand.
TGATACGTTGGACAAAATTTGAGTGCGATTTTTTCAGTCTTTCTCTCCAGGAGTGCAGGAAAGAATTAAGGATGAATTGGTGAAATCTGGATCCATGATCACGACAAGAGACAATTGATTCAAGCTCCCTGCTTTCATGGTTCTTAGGAATACTGTGGATAAAGTGATGAAAGGTCAAACAGCTCTCACCTTTGAAAAACCTAAAATCACTGAACCAGTCCTTGCCCCCTCTTTTCAAGCATCTAACAAAATAATGAATAAGATGGAAGCCAATTGCAGACATAAACCCAATCCTCAGACTCACCGGGAGACACCTACTATAGATGAGATCACTAAATTACTTCAGGCATTTGAGAATAAAATAGATCAGAAAATATTCTCTTTAGCCACTCCTAAACCTGCTAATTCTGTTCCTAAGTCTACTATAGTTTGTTATTATTGCCATAGGGAAGGCCATGGTACCGGTAGATGTCCTGAACTCCAGAAGGACAAGGAGGAGAAGTTAGTAGAGCAGAAGGGAAATAATTTTTTCCTTCCTAATGGTGCTTTGATCCCTTTTGATTCGTCTCGACCAATCCGTCATGTGGTGGCCTCATACCAACCACCAACCCCTAAGAAGGCATCCTTGGTCTCTGTGGATTTTTGATCATCATGTGGAACCCTGCAACCTTGGTATCCTCCAGCTATCACTTCTTCCAGCTTCCCTGGCACCTATCAATCCGATCCAGCTAGGAAAGTCCATGAGGAACCAAAACCTCATAAGTCTCCTCCTGTTCCATCCTCCATTCTGCAAAAACCCGTTAAACGCCAATCTTCACCTGAGCCTCCTTCCTCTGATGTGGAATGCATGGAAGTAGAAAGGGAACCGCTTATGGAAAGGTTCCAGGACAACACTGATCCTCCCCCTCTTCAACCTGCCCAACTCTCAGATCCTCTTCCATCACCTATTACACCTGATCTTCCTCCCTCCACCCAGCCCAAAGTTTGATTTGAGAGGGGCATCTCCAAGGACTACCCTAATGCTGTGGAAGGAGTATTGAAGAAAATTTCTGATCTTAAAATCCCCGATCTATCTGTGGCTGAACTTCTGTCAATCTCTCCATCTGTGGCAGAAGGAATGAAGAAATGGGTTTCTCGTCAACGTGTGGAGATTGGTCCGGACGAATTAAAGGTCTCCACTGGTACTCTGATAGAGGATTCTGGTGGAACAGATCCCTCTTCAGATACCAACCTGTATTCCTGTCCTCTTGGTTATCTTCCATGTTGTCTTGGTGATTCAACTAAAACGGTTTCTCTCCTTGTGGATTTGGGTTCTCAGCTCAACTTGATTTTGGACTCCATGGCCTGCAAGCTTAAACTTAGCCCAAGGGTCAGTTTCAACTCTGCGGTCTATGGAATTGGGAATCAGTCCTGTGAACTGGTTGGTATTGCTGAGGATATTCCCGTTCAAATTGGTCAAAATATTGTTGGCACCTGTCACTTCTGGATCACTTGTCTGGATGGTCCCATGATCTTGGGAAGGCCTTTCTTAATGGACTTTGGTGCTACCCTGATGTTTTCTGATCAAGTTGGGGAGAGAATTCTCCTCCCTGATGCTGATGGCAGAAAGATTGAAGTACCCCTTTGTTCTTTGGATTCTGGTCGTTGGGAAAGAGACTTCCCTGGTCACCCTCCTAAATCTGTCCTGAAAGGAAAGCAGAAAGAAAACTCTCATTCCTTTCATCCTCATTTTTTAGCAGAATAGTTGGCCCTACTGATAGTTGTAGTTCTCCTCAGCCTCAGACTTCAACTCATGGACCAACTCCCACCTCAGAGGCCCATCTTTCTTTTTCCTCATCACTTTCTTCTCATACAAATAAGATCAAAACCCAAACATATGAAAAATTTGAAAAATCCAAAAATATTTCTTCTCTGTCTGGATCTGTTCTATCTTCTTTTCCTTTTTCTTTTCAGCCTGATCACTCATCTTCTATTCCGGTTTTGAATCTCCGAAATGAGTCTAAACTAGATATTGATCTCGATTCTTTTCTTGGTGGCTTTGGTATGAAGGAGTTTAATCTTAGGTGGAGGCAATTTGGGGTAGAAGTAAGTCCTCCCAATTGTGCACCACCAAGGGCTTCTACTACTATTATTTTTGAAACTCTACCCTGTGCCCCACATGTGAGCAATGTTTTATCTTTTGGATCCTCTTTTATGGAGAAGGCACATTTCAAGGACGCAGCAGAACATCGGACTTGGAAGATGTTGGAACACGGCCTCAGTTTTTGTAGTCAGGTCTCACTGGTCAATGCTTGGAGGAAGCAGGGATTCCTCTCCTTTGCCACCAAGTACAAACCAGTTGCAAAGAAGGTCCAGCCAGTCAACCAACCAATTCCTCTCAACCTCAACCCTCCTCTTATGCGTCCTCTGCTATCCCGCGATCCTTACTGTGTTCTATCCGAATCCCTCACTGGTCCATTTATTCCCTCTGTTCGGGTCACTGAAGAACGTCTGAAAGTGGTCAATTTTGGTCCAGACGGATGGCTTCTTCCTGATGAGTTAAATTTAATCAAAAATGTCTTATCTCTAAGGGAAAAATCTATTGCTTTCTGTGAAGAAGAGAGAGGTCTCTTGCGGGAATCCTATGGCCTCCCTTACATCATCCCTGTAGTTGAAAATGACCCTTGGAAAAAGAAAAAGATCCCAATCCCTGCTGCTAAAGTTGACAAATTCATCAAGTTGGTCCGAGAACAAGTCCGAACTGGTTTATACAAACAATTGACTTCTAGCTATTCCAGTCCTGTTTTCTGTTTTCTAAAGAGTAATGGTAAACTTAGAGTAGTCCATGATCTCCAACCTCTTAATAAAGTTACTATTAAAGACTCTGGCATACCGCCTGCCACTGAAGAATTTGTTGAATCCTTCTCTGGGAGAGCTTGCTATGGTCTAGGTGACATTATGGGTGGCTATGACGAACAATCCTTGCATCCTATTTCTTATCCCCTCACTACTTTCGATACTCCCCTTGGTTGATTTCAGTTGACTCAATTGCCTCAAGGTGCCACCAACTCGGTTGCAGTCTGTCAGGCTCAGATGATGTTGATCCTCCAGGACAAAATCCCGGATCATGCGGGTATCTTTATCAATGATGGTGGAATTAAAGGTCCGGTTTCTGACTATGATAATGAGCTCTTACCTTGGCACTCAGGAATCCGACAATTTTTCTGGGAGTATGCTACTGTTTTGGAAAGAATTTTATTTCGAATCGAGGAATCTGGCCTTACTGTCTCTGGATCAAAATTACCGCCTGTGTCCCTGCCTTGGAAATCATTGGTCATATAGTCTGCAAGGATGGAAGAAGGATGGCACCCTCTAAATTCAACAAAATCATCTCCTGGCCTACCCCAATAAATCCAACGGAAGTTAGAGGTTTCCTAGGTGTTGTAACTTATGTCAGGATCTTCATTCCCTCATTATCCAAAATCTGTATTCCCTTGCGTTGCTTAACCAGGAATGATGCTGAATGGATTTGGACCCAAGACTGCAAACAATCATTTCAGTTGCTCAAAACAATTGTTGGGAAAGAAATTGTTTTGAAAAAGATCACTTATGGACACGGAGCCGGCAAAATCAAGTTGGCAGTGGACTTGAGTTATCAATCTGTTGGGGCTGTTCTTACCCAGGAAGATGAAAATGGTTTGGATCGTCCTGCTCTGTATGAATCTCTTCTTTTCTCAGATGTGGAATCCAGGTACTCCCAGCCAAAACTGGAACTTTGCGGTGTGGCCCAAATGTTGAAGAAGCTTCAGACTGTCCTTTGGGGTCAACACTTTGAGTTACAAGTCAATGCGCAATCTATTATTGAAATGATCAACGCCCCCAGCCTCCCAAATGCTCCCATGACTCGTTGGGTGGCTTTCATCCAGTTGTTCTCTTTTGATATTGTTCACAGGCCTGGAAAATCTTTCACCATGCCTGATGGTTTATCTTGACGACCTATTGGAGACAATGAATCAGAGGTTGGAATGGATTTTGATGAGGAAGAACCCTTGGTCCGCCCTGTCTTTGCCTTCTCCTCCTAAAATTAGTCTGGTTTCCAGCAAGGTTTCTGGCTTAAGTTGGAGCAGTACCTTTCAACTCTCCAAAGACCCCCTGATCTCTCTGCCAAAGAATTTCGGTCCCTTAAAAGGAAGTCCTCCAACTTCTTTGTCCAAGGTTCTAGGCTTATGAAAAGGTCAACTGCTTGTGCACTTGTTGTGGTCACTATCCCTTCCAAGCAAGACTCAATCCTGTAAAATCTCCATGAAGGCCTTGTTCATTGTGGGGAAACCAAAACTTATCAACAAATATCAGAACGATTCTGGTGGCCATCCCTGAAGAAATCCGTCGCTCAATGGTGTAGGAGTTGTGAAGTGTGCCAGAAACGTGATCTTAGGCGCCCGGCCAAAATTTGTTACCCCACTGGAGAATCCACTGTCTTTGGGAGGATTGCTATGGATGTGGTTCACATTAAGGCTGGTGGAGCTAAGTACCTCATTGTGGCTAGAGATGATTTTTCTGGATGGGTTGAAGCAAAGTTTCTTAAGAACCTCAGCTCTGAATCAGTAGCAGCTTTTCTTCATGAGACTTGGACAATGCGTTATGGCTTGGCCCAATCTTATTCTACGGATGGTGGCTCAGAATTTGGTGGAAAACTTGCTGAAATGATCCAATCGCTCCTTGGACAACATAGAGTTACTACTCCCTATTATCCTGAAGGACAAGGCATGGTGGAAAGAGGCCATGCTCCTTTGAAGGATGCTCTTGTCAAATTGGCTGGTGAAAGTGGCAAGAATTGTCAAAAGTTTCTCCCCTTGGTCCTCTTCTCTGATCAAATTTCCACCAAGCGAACCACTGGTTATTCTCCCTATGAAATGATCTTTGGTCAGAGGGCTGTTCTTCCTCTTGATCTTGAGATGGAGTCTTTCTTGGGCATCCCCTGGGAACAAGTTTCCTCAACTACTGACCTATTAGTTGCCAGATCAAAGCAACTGGAGCAGAGTGAAGATATTTGTAACAAAGCTTATCAGAAGATGATGGAATCAAGAGCAAAATCAGTTCAGTATTGGGAAGAAAAACACCGGAATCGAATCAGGGACCCTTTAAACCCTGGTGACCTGGTATTGGCTTATAATTGTTCCTTGGAAACTCAGTGGGGAAAGCTTTTCTCTAACCACTGGAATGGTCCTTACCAAGTAGTCCGTCAAGTTAGAGGTGGATCATATCTTTTGGAGGAGCTGGATGGTACTCAGATGGCCACAAGGTTCTCTGCTGATCAGGTCCAGAAATTTCACTCTTGTGGAGGCAACTTGGTCCAGAAGTAAGTCCTCCCAATTTGTGCACCATCTGGGCAAGATACTTGTCTTTTTGTGAAAACTCTACTTCATGCCACGCGTGTGAGCACTTGGGATGCCTCCTTCATTTTATCTCAGCCACTTCTAGGATTTTTTGTTGGATCAACAAATTTTTTTCTCAACCACTCTCAAGATCAAAATGGCCATCCTTTGGTTTCAATCATCTTTCTTTCCTTTCTTTTTTCTATGGCATCAAACTCAGGAGCAGACTAGGGACAGTCTGTAAGTTGGGGAGAGATGTGGTGCCCCATCCTGGACACCCTGGCCGCCTTAAGACCTCAATCCATAAACTGTTGCGCAAATGTACCGCCCGGCTGAACAACTTATCCTCATAAGGTAACCAAAAATGACTAGATACAACCTGATAGATGGTCAACTGCAGTTTCAAGCAATGAGGCAATGAATGAAATGGAAAGAGTACACAATGAAATGACAGTATGAATTTTTTGGGGGGTCTTAGCTTAAGCAAAAGACAGTACAGGAAAAATGTATTGGGATGTAACAATTGAGACATGAGTGAATGACATCAGAAGCAATGCAAATATGAAAGTGTAGTCTATTGAGGATAAGGGACTAGTCCATTTGCCAACTATACAGTTTAGATGGCTTGACTAGCGTGAGTGCAAACTAGCAATAGCATGTGACTGGAAGTGGGAACCCAAGGTTCATTGATTCCCAGGGTGAAAAGGGCGGAACCCAAATGGATGGTGGACCAAGGTAGGGTTGACTGCAAGGTTTGCAAGTGGATGCTGAATCAGTCCCCAAGAATGGAAGGTTTTTATGCAAGCCAGAGTTGATAAGCAGAAGTCACCATTGATTTTTTGCTTCTAGTTTGGCACGCTTATGGACTGAGGTAGATGGTACTTGAAGAAAAGAGTATGTCAAAGTGGGAGGACAATAACCCTTAAGCTTGAAGCATGACAGTTGCCCGGTTATAAAAACGCAAGCTCCTGCAAGCATTCAGACAGTTTTCCCATTGATTCCAAAGTTGTTACAATTACTGTATACACATTAATCATTACTTCTTTTCTTTAAATAGATTCATAATTAATTATGTTGTCATTTTCATTCAGCCATTGCAAAAACTGCATTCAACAAAATGAGTGATGTGTCCCTAGTACAGCTACGCAAGGTATTCAAGACAAGTGCAAACAATTTTGCTTGCGCAAGGTTTCTTGTACATTCCCTATAAGTAGAAAGCCGGTTGTAGATGTCCCAGCAGCATCCGGACGGGAGGTGCAAAGTCAAAGGTCTGCGCCCCGAGTTAATTATTATATACCTCCAGTGCCAGGGATTGAGTTCTTAGGTATTTGGAACCCTGGTAAGTCAAGGCTTGGAGACTAAAAATAAGTAAAAATCAAAATAAAGAAAAGATAAATGGAACTAATATAATCTTTGTTGATGTAGTACTGCCACAATTCCGATGTTATACCACCAACATGCATCCGCCGCCACCTCCATATACTGGGTTGATTGGCTTGGAAGTGCAAAGTGAGGTATGAAGTGAAGTTCAAACCATGGAAACGCAGACAATCAAAGAGGCAAGGGAAGAAGGAATGGCTGAAGGGGAGGTGGAACCGGAGAAAGGGGAGGAAAATGAGGAAGAAGTAAATGGAATGGAAGGAAGGATTGGAATGGAATGGGATGGAATAGGAAGAGATGAGGTGGAAGGCCAAAATGAGGGGAACCAAGTGTGAGTCAAAGGAAAAATTGAAACCAATGCAAGGCAATTTACTGGCAATGTTGGAGAAGGTTCTTCAAGGAGCCAAAGGAAGGGAGCTCACAAGGAACTCATGGAGGAAGGTGGATGGAATACCTGACCAAAGAGGATTTGGACTGCAAAGTGAGAGGAGATCTTTGAGGGACATCTTGTGACACAAGTGATGATCTTGCAAAGATTGTCTTCTTTGGTGGATGACAAAGATTTGGAAGAATTTAGGTCAATGGTAGAGGAATTGAATGAAAATTGGGAGGAAGTAGAAAGAGAAATAAAGGATAATCTGTAGAAATTTATATTTTATTTTTATTATGTTATTATGTTATTATTATATATGTATATATATTTTTCTTTTTTTAGGGAAAAATACAATTTTGATTTTGAAATAAAACATGAAATGATAAAATTTGTGAAAAGAAAAAAGGGAATGGTTATGAGAAGGGGAAAGGAAATGAAATGAGGAAATGGGATGAGATTAATGGGAAGGAATGGGATGGAAGTTTGGAATGGAATGGAATTAATGGAAGGGAATGGCGGCTACCATTGGCAAGGTTTGCAAGGGTAACTTGCATGGAAGTCTCAAACCAAATTGGGAGAGTTGCAAAGGTGATGGGCTGGTTCCCATGAGGTGCAATCTTCATTGGACTAGAAGCCAGTCCATTCAACAAGGTATTGAAGCTTTCCTTTGTGTAACCTGGAATCCAGGATACAGCTTACTTCCCACTCTAGATAATTGTGGACTTGGACCAGTTCAGGAGGGGGATGATTCTTGCCCGGGTATAGGACTCAAGCTGGATCTAGGAGAGACAAGGGAAAGACTGGGTGGATACCTTTCCATTTTGCAGGTAATGTAAGTTTAAATGCATTAGGGGTGACTATTGATTTGACTTTGAAGGGGCCAAGCTTTCTTTCAGAGAGTTTACAAGTTGGGCCAGTACTGAAAATATTGCAAGCATTGAGCCATACCCAATCTTCTACTGCAAATGTTGGGGCCAAAGTGCAAAGTTGATCTTCTTGTTACTTGTAGCGCTTTTTTGCTGCTTCAAGGTTGGTTTGAAGTGGCGAGTGAAGGGATTGGATTTGGTTAAGGTAATCTATTACAAGATGGAATTGAGATTGAAAAAAAACCAACGTGCTGATTCATGAGAGGAACAAATAAGTAAGTATGAAAAGGAACAAAGACAAGCTGAAGAATGGAAATGAAACCAACAGGTCATCATGACAGCTTTACAACAATGTTTGGGGCAGTGAATCAAGCATTGGTTGACAAGCTGAGATGAATGGTTGATAACGTGTTGAGGAGTTAGACGTTGGGAGCTTGAGAGCACAAAGAGACTGGCTCTTACCAGTTACCAGATGAATGTGGTGGAGTGCCCAATGGTGAGTATTTGATGGATCTTGGATGTTGAGTTGAGTAGCCAATCAATGAGTGAGGGAAGGATGGATAGGAAAGGAAACAACAAGACAGGAAAGATGAGGAGGACGACGGGAAGGATGAGGAGAACAAAAAAGAAAAGATGATTATCAAACAACCAAGATCAGAGACAACAATGATGAGAAACCGCGGAGAGTAGAAGATCCCGAGGAGACCGGGGAGATGGGTTGAGGAAGGAGGGCAGGTGGCTCCCCCTCCCCGGGGGGGTTTGAGATCTTGAAGCGGGACACCACCCAGAGTGGCGCGCACTGTCCGCTTGGTGGCAGTAGGATGAGGGTACACAGAAGTTAACATAATCAGTAGCAGGTTGAGAAAGTGCTACATGAAGGGAAGAGAAAGTTGGATTTCTACCATGAAGAGTCTGGAAGGGCAACTTTTTGGTGGAGGAATGAGTGGAGTTGTTGTAGGAAAATTTGGCTAATGGGAGCCATTGTTACCAATCGTCCTGTTGGTTTGAGACATATATTCAAAGATACTTTTTGAGGATCTGATTGATCCACTTTGTTTGCCCATCCATTTCCAGGTGGTAAGCCATTGATAGATTGTGAGTGATCTTCAAATGTTGAAACAGCAAGGTCCAGAAGCTAGTGACAAACAAAGATCCACAATCACTAATTATTTTTTCAGGGAGACCATGTTTCAAGAATACATATTCTATAAATAAATTAGCTAAGTCTTCAGAAGAGGCCGTAACATTACTGCAAAGAAATAAAGCCATCTTTGAGAAGCAATCTAATACTACTAAAATAGCATCATAACCACTAGAAATAGGTAATTGCAAAATGAAATCCATAGAAAGCAAATGCCAAGAAATTGGTGGAATTGGAAGTGGATGAAGCAGTCCATACTTCTGGCCTTTTGAGGACTTGTTACAATTGCAATCATAGCACGCGTTAACATATTATTTCACTTCATTGGTCATACCAGGCCAATAGAAGTCTTGTGCAATCAATTGGTAGGTTTTATCCTGCCCATAATGACCAGCAAGCGGGGAATCATGCCTTGAATCAAACATATCTAACTTAATGCAAGGATTATCTGTTACTACTATACAATTTTTATAAACTAAATAATCATTTTTTTCAATACTATAATAACTATATAATAAGTTGGTGTTTTGCAAATTTGCTACACTTGATGTCGTTGATTTTAGCTTTTTGTAGTTTGGAAGCCAGATCTCAAAGGTGAGTTATGATCAAACTGAGTTTGGCAGACTTGGTTGAGAAAAGTGTCCTAACATTTTCAGGATTGTTGTTGGCAAAGGTGCTCCCCCCTCCTGGTTAAAAATCTTCCCAACGTGAAAAATCATCAGGGAATACTGCTTGTTCCCCAGGAGGGTACATGATTTTCAAGTTCAACTTGGAGAGGTATTTGGCCCAACATGCCTGTCTGCGTGTAAGGAATTTTGAGCTCATGGAATATTTTAAATAATTGTGATCAGTTCAGAGCTCAAAAGGTTCCATAAGGCTCAAAAGTTATGAACTCCATTTCTTCAAGCCAAAAACAATTTCAAGAAGTTCCTTGTCATGAATCTAATAATTAAGCTCTGCAGAAAGCAATTTGCAAGAATCAAAAGCAATGGGATGGTAAAGAGAAGAAGAGGAGGAAAACTGCAAGATTACTCCTACAATTGCATAGTCGCTTGCAACTGTTTTGACAATAGTGCAAGATAGCTCATTGAAGTGAGCAAGTATTGGAGCGGTGGTAAAGGCTTTCTTCAGAGCTTCAAACTTCAGGGCAGCTTGTTCTGTGAAAACAAAATGAGTGTCTTTTTAAGAAGGTCAGTGAGTTTCATGGTTTTCTTGGAATAATGCTCAATAAACCTCCTTTCAAAATTACTGAAACCAAGGAAAAGCTGAAGGGATTTAACAGAGGAAGGTGGGGGCCATTTCAATATGTGTTGGCTCTTGGCTGGATCCATCAATAGTCCTTTCTGCAAGACTATGAAACCTAAAAATTGAAGAGAAGGAGTATGAAATTCACACTTAGGGGCTTTTGCAAACAGGTCATTCTTTAAAAGTTGCTGCAACACCTCTTGCACATGTGCAATGTGATCCTCAAGAGTTTTCAAGTAGACTAGTATATTGTCAAGATACACCACAAGATATTTCTCAAAAAGGTCAGAAAAAATGTCATTGACAAAATGTTTAAAAGTGGAAGAAGCATTGCAGAGGCCAAAGGGCATGAAAGTATACTCATAACTGCCAAACCGTGTTCTCATTGCAGTCAAATACTCATGGCCTTTTGCAATGAAAACTAGGTTATAGGCTCCTTGAAGGTCCAACTTTGAGAAATAAGCAGTTCCATGGAATAAAGTGAGGAGGTGGGACATAGGCAGTACTGGGTAGGCATTTTTCTGGGTTACCTAATTCAGTTTCCTATAGTTGAAACAAAGGCAAAGTCCGTGATCTTTCTTTGGAAAAAATAAGGCAGGTGAACCAGTGTTTGAATTGCTAGGTCAAATAAATCCTTTCAATACATTTTCCACAATGTATTCTTGAAGCATGGTCAATTCCTGCTTCAAGAGAGAGTAGACTGGTCTGGGTGCCGGTGGTGAGCCAGTATTTTTAATCTTATGATTGAAAGAACGGAATTGAGGTAGTTTATCTGCCTTTACAGCTGAAAAGACCTCAGCAAATTCATGATAAACAGAAGGTAAAGACTCTCAAATGATTTCTAAATTTTCAATCTCACCATCTTTGAGCATGGGATTCAAAGTGCTTGCAGGATGCAAGAGGATTAGGGAGCTCAAAATACACCATTTGGTTGGTGCCTGTTTCTCTTTGAAGAAACAAGGAAGAGGTAAGTTGGACAAGTAAGCAACAACTCCTAAATATGAAGGGGGAACTTGGGAATGAAGGTCAGGTTATTGCAAATATCCTGGCGGAAAAGTGTCATCCAACTCAATGACAGTGTCAGGTAGGCTGTTTAATTCCTGTTTGACAGAAGGGTTAGTCTCCTGGGGTTGCAAGGTTCAAAGGTTAATGAATCCTTCTTGACAATTCACATCCAGATTCCAGTGGAATAGGAAATCATGGCCTAGTGTCAGCTTGCTACTATTGCAGAGCAAGCTTCAAAAGTAACAGAAATAACATAAAACAAATGATAATAAAATTAAACCAAGGAGTTGTGGGAAAAACATGAATATTATTACAAAAATGAATCCTTCACCAAAAATTAGGTAGGGTCACTCACTGACCCCACCCTTGTAATTGAACTCCTTATATTTTTAAATAATTAAGGAAAGAAAGACCAAAATACCACGGCACCACTATTGAAATTTTTGGCCAATTAAATATTTCACACATATTGTCACGTATAGGTTTCACACCTAAAATTCAGTCAGAATTGAGGTGTTGTGTATATTTTAGGAGTTACAGATGGAAATGTTTTCTGTCACAATTCCCGCACGCAGCCGCGGCAGCCAATGCACCTGCGTGCGGCTGAGCTACAGCTCTGTCACTCCGTCAAAGTTTTATACGCAGCCCCAGGCCTCTGACAAGTATGCAGCCGCTGGACTATGGGTTGACAAGTGACAGGCGGCCTGAGAAACTTAGGTACCACGTAAACATGCTACAACCCACACGGTAAAATTCTAAATATGTAATAAATGTTCACCTTGGTAGTAGATAGTCTAAAATTACATAAAATTATATAAAAATACTTAAATAAACTTTATACATATTTTTTATCAAATATAATTCAAAGTACCAAGAATTTTGAAAGAAAGACAATGACTAATTCTAAAAATATATTAAAATACTTTAATATACTATTATGAGAATTTCTAGACATCAACATTTTTTTGACATACTAAGAAAAATTATGATGTAAAAATATTACATGAGTACCCATGAGTTACATTTTTAAGTAATTATTTTAGTAAATCAACTGAATTTTGAAAATAAGGAGTAAAATCAATATCATGACTTAACTCCAATTATTTAATACATAATGAGAACTCACCTGACATCAGAATATCTGTAGGAATTTAAATTAAAATAATTCTTTACTTACTGGGAATATTTACTAAGGATAATTAATTAAATAATAAATAAAAAGGAAAAATTAGTTTTATTCACACATCCAAATATCAATTATAGAGTAGAATAATTCCCATACCCTGTTGAATTAGATTCTAGCTGTGTTACAGCACCAAGAACACGTGACAGGCTACCACTGGTTACCCTGCTAGCCTCAGTGTCCATCCCTTTAAGCCCCTGTACCCCTCAGAAGGACAATATTGGGACTCCAAAAGCTATAAATAAAGAGCTCTTTTGAGGATATTGATACTCAGAGACCCAGTTATATTTACATCCAGACACTGTTTCAAGGTAATCAAATACTTATAAGAGATAAGTAAGTGATTTATGGCTTATTCTGATTAATAATATCTGTCCTCAACCTGTTTTTATCAATTTAAACTGCTGAACAAACTTATAAACCCCAGTATACAGGTTTAACCCATCATTGCACGTCCCAAAAAGATACCCAAAGAATATAATAATATACCAGTGAGTCTTATTATCCTTTCTTTGTCGTGGCAGCTTGGTTACAAAGCCCTGCCACTCCACCATATATTTTATATACATATTATCTTTGGGAAAAATATCCTTTAAACTAAAGAGCCCAAAGTAACCAGGACTGCATGTTTTCATACTGAAATCCCTGAAGAGAGGTTTCAAAGATCCCCAATATAATTGTGGCCACTCTATAAAAATATTTTATAATCAATTTATCTATATTTATTTCTAGCAATAAACCATAACCAAACCAATTAACCTTGCAATAAGCTTTATCCAAATATTTTACAGATTTTTTCTGCATTTATTAAATAAGATATTTATTATTTATTCTATCACCTCTGGTAGCTCAATGATAGCAAGGTTCTTGGCATCCAGGAGGCTGAAACCTTGAATGGTATCATCCATTCCGGGAATATTCAACACAAATAAATCCCATTCAAAGCTGGGGAAATTGGAAAATGCAAAGGTCCATTTTGCCTTTTTGGGAAACCCAATGAGATGGGTCAGTTGTACTACTTACTAAATAGATAGGGAACTTATCTATTTTGGAACGCGTAAGGTTTTTGGAAGTGGCAGAAGAATCACTTATAAAAGAAAAATTAGCGCCAGAGTTGAGTAAAACTGGATAAGGAGAGTTGTCTGAATGGAAAAGGACAAATCTTGAATTTGGAGCACCTAGTGTCTTGCAAGTACAAAGATTGACTTGCTGTAATTTAGATAATGTGTAGCCTTCCTTGCAAGTGTTAGGAAAACTAAAAGCTAATTTTTTGACTGTTTAGCCACTTCATGCGCTAGCAGCTTCACACAACTATCAACATCATGTTTAACTCCACAATACATACATAACCCATTCTTTTCCCTCCTTAACTGTTCCTCATTCCAGAGCATCCCAGTTTCTTTATCCAGGAACTTTGGAGTTTTGGCAACGGATTTCCCTCTTGGGTTGGAGTGCAAGGTTGGATTTGGTCTGGATTGCTTTGGATTCTTCAAAGATTGTTTTGAGGATTTGTCCATCTTTGGAGTCAAAGTTGAGGGTCCATGGTTGTTTTGTCCAGAGCAGTTCTTTTTTTGATTACCATTATCAAGCTCAATGACCCGTTTAATTAACTGCTGAAGGGAGGTTTTTTTATGTCCCCCACTGCAAGTTGTTTAATTAGGCGTGCAGGTAAACCTTTTCAAAAATGAAATAAAAGGGCTGCCTTGTTCCATTGGATGCAAGAATGCAGAGTTCAAAAATTGGAAATATAAATGGAAGCTCTACTATTTTCCTTCATGACTAGATTATTGAGTTTGTATTTGGCGTTTTGAAATTCACTAGGGTTGCCAAACAGGGTGAACAGCTGTTTCTTGAACTTGTCCCAACTGTTTAGTATCAAAGTGGGGCTAGTTTTATCTAATAGTTTGAGGTAAGGTTTGAACCACTGCAAGGCTTTTCCACCAAGGAATGAAGATGCATACATAACTCTAGGTCTATCAGTAGGGAAATTATGAGGATTGTTTGAGAAGATGATTTTTCAGGACTGTAGGTAGGATCCAATCTTATGAGGGTGTTCCCCAGTAAAGTGATCAGTCTGCTTCATGCCCAAGGTGCAAAAACTAGGACCACTCAGACCAGATTGCAAGGCAGTTTGATTAAGTTCCTGGATCAGATTTGTGAGTAAGGTTGAGGCACCGGGTTTGGGAGCATTGGTGCAAGCCCGCAATATAACGCAAGTTAAGGTTTCATTGGAAAAGTATTTGATTTCTTTGAGACGTTCCACTTCCTCCCGTAAGGGAGAAAGGGGATCATCAAGAGGTTCAACAAAAGGAGATTTAGAAGAAGGGACAGGATCTAAAGGTTTTCTGGCCCAAGAAAGGCTGGGTCTCCCTACCCAATGGATATCATCATTGTAAGGGGTGAGGAAAGCATTCCCAGTTGAGAAAGTACGTGATATTGTAAAAAGAAATCTATTATAGGTTGGAAAACTAAAATAGATGATTTGAGTTAGTTAATTTACTGTCAAACAACCACCCCACGTACTAGAGTTCAATCTTAGATGATTGTGAGCGCAAAAGGAAATCTGATTTCAAGAGAAAGTGCAAGGTAGCAAGGGCTAACTTTGAAATGCAAACTTATGGTGGAGTAACTTAACACACAGCAAGAGGGATGAATGTTCCAATGGGAGGGAACCAAACCCAAGCCCAATGTGATGACTGGATCTAGCAAATACAAGAATGTATGAAATTGACTAACTGAGGAGACAATCCCCAGGAAAATGGAGTAGCCTTTATAAGGTAACCCAAAATGACTAGATACAACCTGGTGGATTGTCAACTACAGTTTTGAGCAATGAGGCAATGAATGACATGGAAAAAGTACAAAATGAAATGACAGTATGAATTGTTTCCAAGGTCTTAGAGTAATTTCAAGACAGTAGGGGACAAATTTATTGGGATGTAACTATTGAGACATGATTGAATGACGTCAGAAGCAATGCAAATATGAAAGTGTATTTTATGCAGGTTAAGGGACTATTCCATTTGCAAACTATACAGTTGAGATGGCTTGACTAGCGTGAGTGCAAAGTAGCAATAGAATTTGACCGGAAATGGGAACCCAAGGGTTATTGATTCCCAGGGTGAAAAGGGCAGAACCCCAATGGATGGTCAACCAAGGTAGAGTTGACTGCAAGGTTTGAAAGTGGATTCTGAGTCAGTCCCCAAAAATGGAAGGTTGTTATGCAAGCCAGAGTTCATAAGCAGAAGGCACCATTGATGTTTTGCTTCTAGTTTGGCACGCTTATGTACTGAGGTAGATGATACTTGAAAAAAAGAGTATGTCAAAGTGGGGTGGCAATAACCCTCAAGCTGGAAGCATGACAGCCCCAAGCACTTAGCCGCGGCCCCAAGGATTTTACAAACCCTGGTTTACAAGCCACCGCCTTCAAGTTGTTTGTCAATCCATCCTTGTTTTCCTCTTGGCGGCTGTGCCATCTACTAGACCGGATGACTGTCTTTCATCTACAGTTGAAGGCCTGACCTCCCCCCTTACTTCTACGGGGTCTCCTCTTGGTTTCTTCCCTGCCCCCGTGAAGATTTTTCCTCCAATCTTCCCTCTATTGCCTCTTCTCAAGCTTCTAATAAGCCTCCCTCAGACCACAAATCTGGTTACAACGGGGACAGAAGTTCAGGAAGTGGATCAATGGCAGGGCCCAATAGTCCCATCTTCCTCCAACCTTTGACAAACCATTGGCAGGGAGCCAAAATGTATCCCCCCCACTTTTTTTCCTCCCTTATCCTCTATGTTGCAACCCCCCAGAGTCCCTGCCTCCGTTGCTTCAAACTTTGATTTGTTCCATTTTGCTCTCTGGAAACTTATATTAGCTTACCAAGGGTGTCCAACTTGCCTACCACCGTGGAGGGAATTCAGGCTCAATTGGACAAGTTTAGGGAGTGTTTTGAGCTCCTTTGGGCTTATTAGTAGGTTTCCCCCCTTCCTTTATCATTATATATATATATATATATATATATATATATATATATATATATATATATATATATATATATATATATATATATATACTTGTTTGTTTGTTTGTTTGTTTGTTTTTATAAAAAAAAAGCTGATGGTTCCCCTGTGCCTTTCCCCCCTTTTGTTAAATGAAAAAAGTCTCTGATGACCACCAGCTCCCCTTTGTCTCTATCCCTAGTGTCCCCCACCTTTTTCTATTAAAAAAGGTCTGATGGTTGCAAACTATCCCGCTTGTCTTCTTAATGATTCTCTCTTCTCCCGTCTCCCCTTCCTTTTGTTTTTTTGATTTTTATGTTTTTTTGCTTTATTTTTATTTTTTTATTATTTTATTTTAGTTATTTATTTATTCATTTATTTATTTGATACATACATATTGTACGAGCGGACCTCTTTTTACATATTATTACCATTTTTATCTCTCTTTTTTTTTGAGACAAGGGAAAGGAGATGATCTCATACAGGTGTCCCGCTCTTCCACTTTTTTTTTATGTAATAACAGAGAACCATGCTCCCCCCTTTTTTTAATTCCTTTATTTTTTGCGGTTTGAGATCTAAGACCCTTCAGTAACCTCCCTTACCCTTTCCTCTGCCATGGGGGAAACTGGCTGGCCTACCATTCCTTCAACAGGAAATGTGAAGTAGACAAGAGAAAATGAGAAGAAGCAGTAGAGGAACAAAAAAATATTTGGCTATAAAGTTTTTTTTTTTGCAAGAAGTCACTCCTCCAGGTATCCTGACCACCTTACATGGTCTGGGATTACCTCATCCATTGCTACCTTATGTTCCACCTACTCCTTAGCCCATTCTTCCCCATAACACAAACAGTACTAAATATCCATGGGACCCTGCCATGATGAGATGGCCATTCATCATGGATTAAAAGAGTGTTCCCAGTGTAAGTATTGAGTAGGTCCATGAAGCCTGAGTTGTCCATTCCTTCTCCAGGTAGCTCCTCCCAGTTGGTTCCTTCCATGTACTCAAGGTTGGTCCACAACCCTCCAAAGATTTTTTGAAAGATTGCCAGGGTTTCCTCAGCTTCTTGTTTTTTTAAGGCTTCTTCCCATCTTCTTTCTGGGGGTACTTCAGGAGTGATGATGTTTTTTTCCCAGGGGTCTGGTAAGCCTTCAAGTTCTAGTGCTGGTATATTTTTTCCACTGATCCAAGCTTTTTCTTGGTCCAATTTTTCTGTGATTCTGTTCATGCCCATTGGTCTTCTGGGTGGTTTAATGTGCCATCCTGCTTGGTTTGGTGAGAAAATTTGGATGCATAAGCTTTCTCCTTCTAATATTTCATAACTTAAAACTTCCCCTTTATGCTTGGATAGCTCCAGCATTACTTTATGATCCACCAAGAATTGTCTTCCATGTAATGTATGAATTGATCCCTTGGAAATGAAAAAGTGGGCAGATTTTGGTTCTGCAGGTGTTTTGGAAAATACTGTTCTTTCTGAAAAACCAATTAGTGCTGTAGAATGGCCTCCAATTCCTGTAAAATTCATGAATAATTCCCTGGAAACCAACCCTTTCTGAATGGCCAAATGTTCTGGTATGACATTCAATTCAGCACCAGTATCCACCAGAGCCTTGATCTTTTTTCCTTTGATCCAAATATCAATGAATCCCAGTGGACAAGCATAGGTGAGGTTTTTGCCTATGGAGCACGGGTATTCATCATCTGAAGATTCTCCAAAATGGTGTTGAAATTGATTGATCCTTCTACTGTTTTTTCTGGTTGTTGATTTAGAGGATTTATTCAAGTCCAAGGTTCCTTCAGGTGTCATATCTTTTAACTTCTGGAAAAAAGTTTTTGCAACTGAAAGGAGCGCCTCCAAAGTAAGGTTAAATTTCTGTTTTAATATCTTCTTCTTCAAACTTTCTTCCATGCTGGTTCCTCCCTGAGTATCCACTGGTTCTGACTTTACTGGGTTCTTCTTCACAGGTTCAGTTACAGGTTCATTGACAGTTTCTTTGGGGGGCTCTTCTTCATCTTCAGAATCTTGTTCCATTTCCACCCATGCTCCTGGATAGCTTGGCTTCCTCTTCCATGGTTTTTGGGCTTTTTCTTTAGTTGGTGCTGAGGGTCCCTGGTCTACTACTGGTGCCTCCTGGTTGCTGTCCTTGTCTGGTTTATTTCCAGAAAACCTTTGCAATATTCTCATTCCCCATTGAACTTGAGATTCCCTCATATTTACCTCTGGTGGTGTCCAAGCTTCCCAATTTCCAGTCTTCAAGAATGATGCAACATTTTTTGGTTCTTCCTGCTTCTGGGTTTCCTCCAATTTTGGTACTTGTTGAGCCTCTGAATATTTCTTGACCTGATCTCTGAAACTGTCCTGCTGGATATAAGTTATGGGTTCTCTGTTTGGGAAAGTAATAGTTGGGTCCTTGTTTGAAAACCCTCCTGGCCTTTATTTCTTCTGTCAGTTCTGGACAGTTGACTTGGGTATGGATTTCATCCTTACAATAGTAACATCTGATTGGCAATCTGGGTCCTGCACTGGGAGATGAGGGTCTGTAGTTTTGTGCCATCCCTTGGTTGATCCTATCAAAGTGAGGAGGTTCCTGCTTCTGATTTAAAGCCACAGTGAGTTTTGCAATATCTTCCTTCATTTTCAAGAGCTCATAAACTCCCAGTTGCTGAAACTTGACTTCCTTCTTGGTTTCCACTAAGTTCTTGATGGTAGTTCTAGTTGTTTCTCCTTCATCCACATCCCATAGGGCCAAGGTCATTTCCACCAATTCCTTCAAGGTCTCCAAATCTGGTGGAAGGTATCTGCCATCTCTTGCAATGTTGATTCTTCCTGCATGGGAAAATTCTCTGTTAACTTTCCTCCTAAGAACAGTGGACAATGCTTTCCAGAGTTTTTCCCCTCTTTCCCAGTTGGTGTTGTCATAACCCATTCTGATGAAATAAATAACCATCTCCTAATAACTTCCAATGAACTTCTTGAAGTAATTTTTAGTCTTGATGCCTCCCTGCTCTTGAGTATTCCTGAGAAGCGTTGGTATGGATTCCTCATTGAACCTTCTATTACGGGTATCTGTGCCCCATTTCCTTTAAAATTCCTTCTTGAAAAGTTCCCAGACCCCATATTCATGTACTTCCATATCTTCAATAGACTCTCTGATCTTCTTGTCTTGTACTAGAAAAGGTAACTGTAGATCTATATCTATCCCTCCTGCCTTCTGGATCCTTGCTGTTGAGATAATGTTTAAATTCTTTCTTCTTTAACTGTTGAGCTAAGGCTACAAGTTAAGGATCAACTATGATGATGTGAATGATAAAAAAATGATAATAATTGCATGAGAAGGAGGGAAGAGAAATACAACGGAAAGGTCTGTATTTATATTAAATATGTTGCCCATGAATGAGTATGAACGAGTCCCTCACTTCCTCCTCTTCTTGAATAGCATTCTAAGAATGCTGATTTTCCCTTCACCCTTCCTCTTACTTTTAATGTGTTTTGTATTAGTCTTTTTGTGCGCTTATTTGAAATGTTCAGATAAGCGCTCATTTTTCTTTTCTTTTCCTTGGTTAACTTTCCGACTTTCATTTCTTTGTTCTGTTTGGTGATAGTAGCGCTTTCAATTAGTGAAGTTATTATTTTTAACTTACTTGCGATGTCTTCTGCATTCTTGTCTATAAGTTTTTGAGCTTTCTTGCTTGAGAGATCTCCGAGTGCATTTGTTGCTGTGTCATGATTATCCTTATTCAGGTTGTAGGTTATTAATGCTGCGTGCGCATTGACTTTGGCTGGTTGTAGTACTTCAGATAGGTTCTGCGACGCCTGCGGCTCTGTTAGCTTCTCTTGTGTTTCTATGCCTGTCACCACCCTGTTACACATTGATTGATTTGAGTGTACCATAGACAGGTTAGCTGTTAGTTCCCTTCCAACACTTGCTAGTTTCTCTACTCTTTTAATGAACTGTTCCACTTCTGTCCCATCAAATTCAAGTTTCACTTTCTTTCCATCTAATAATACTCCATTTTGTTAATCATTGTTAATTATTGAGTTATCCTGGACTGGTCTTCTGGCTGCGGTTCTTTCAGTATATTGTCTCCTAGTAGCTCTTCATCCTTCTTCTCTAGCTTTGGGATATATATTTATTCCTGGGCTTATGGAGGGTTTTTTTGATTCTTTATTAGAATTGACAGGCTTGAGATTGCTTAAAACTGGGAAATCAGGCTAGAAAGGAGACTGTAATCAACAACTAGAGCACTGAAACACACAATGAAACAAGGGAACACCAACATCAGGTTGTGAGGAGTATAAGGTCAAGAGGCTTATCAAGTAGGCCTATGAGTATGAGATTGAGACTATGAGACTAGGATGAGGGTTGGGCTATGAGATGAAGTCAGACTTGAGGGTTCACATGGAATCAAGGAAAAGAAGGAAGAGCTGAGATCTCACCGGGCACATGAGATAGAAAATGGAGAGATTAGAGGTGATAGGTTTTGAGTTGAAGCTTGAGGAGGAGACAGAATAGAAAAGAGGAAAGAACAATAAAGAAAGGAATATAGTGACAGAGCTTGTGTCACCAATATGAGCAGTTGAGGAGTTGCCTGATGAATCTTGAATTGATCTGAGGATGTTTGATTGTGGACTTCCTGTCCCAGTTGAGGATTTTGCTCACGACTCAACTATCTCCAGATACTCCAAATATGGAGTGTCCTCATTCAGCTGCTTGTCCTCTCTCCACGGTTGAACTTGTGCCGCACGACAACTCTACAACTTAACACCCCTCAATGCCCAATGAGATTTTAGAGGTTTTTGGATTTGACGCAAAGAAGGGAGATAAAAGAGAAAGACTTTGTGCGGAGGCCGCCTTTGTTAATGATTCCGCTATCATCTTGTTGGATCTTATAAACCCCAATTCTATCTTTCTGTCCTTAAGCTTGTCTCTCATCCCCTTTGTTTTCAAATTAAGGTGTCTCGTTTTTGAGTTCAATCCAAATTTCCCAATCTTGTCTTCCAATCCACTATTGTCTATGTGCAAAGGAATTGTGGTTAGCAAAAAAGCAAAAATGTCATTCAATAAAAATTTGATCCAGGTGGCTTCATGATAGGAATTGACCAATGCATTGAGCTCAGCATCCGTAGAATAACACATTATATTTTTCTGTTTGCAACTATTCCAAGATACAAGGCTTCCAAATACCACACACAGATAACCTGTTTGGGACTTGCAAGTGTCCGGATCATCTGCCCACAAAGAATCCGAGAACACTTGTAGTGACTCCTTCTCTGATTTGAAAATAAGTTGAAGGCATTGATTCCTAGTGTGCTTGAAGTATTTCCATGTTTTCTTTGACTTGTTCCAGTGGGCAATACCTGGTTTGACGGAAAATTGAGCTAGGCTTGATACTGCAAAACTAATGTCCGGTCTTGTGTAGCAGGAGATGTGATTGAGCATCCCTATTGCGGACCTGTAATTGATTTTTAATGATTTGAACGCCTCATGCTCATTGTCCGAGGCAGGTCTGAGTTGTAAGTTCTGAGTGAGAGGCGTGGTCAATTCTCTGCAGTCACACAAGCCAAGTTCTTCTAGCCCATGTTGTATATGATTTTGTTGACTTAAAAGAATCTTGTTGTTTTTGATCTGTATCTTCATGCCCAGAAGAGTGTCAGGTTGTTTACTCATTGATCCGTCAAATTTTTCCAAAAATTTCTTCTTGAAGTCACGCCCATCACCCACCAGAATCAAGTTTTTTACATGAAAGAAAAGGTGGGACCAACCATCTTTGAACAAGTAGAGACAAGGATCACAGGCAGATTTTTGGAATCCAACCTCCTTGAACCAAGTTGTCAACGTCTTGTACCAGTTCTTTGGAGCCTGCTTCAACCTGTATAGTGACTTCTTGAGCGTGAGAAACTTGCACTTGCGATTCGAGCCTTTTGGAGTTTGGATAATAACTTCTTTGTCTATCTTTGAATGCAAAAAGGCACTCTTTACATCAAATTGGCAAATCTTTTGAGATGATTTCAGTGCGTATACCAGTAGCATGCGTAGGGTGGATGGTTTCCCTGTGGGCGCAAATGTTTCAAAATAGTCTAATCCTTCTATTTGATTAAATCCCTGCACACAAATACGCGCCTTGTATTTGAGTGGATCACCGTGAAAATTCTTCTTAAGCTTGTATATCCAGACCATCCGCAGAGGATTCAGCGGTTTGGGGCCGTTATATTCTTCCCACACTTCCAGGGACTCTATTGATACCAGCTCCATGTCCATGGCATCAGCCCACTTCACCCTTTCTTCACATGTAACTGCATCATTGTAATTTTTTGGTTTGTAGTAGTGAAAGAACCCGTAACGTTGGGGAGGTTTCATGGTTGAGTGGTAACAAAGAGCTCTGCTGGTGTGATTGGTCTGAGTGCCCAGAGTGATTTGAGGCTGTCAATTTGGTGTGTCTGTTTGTGATACTGTAGAATGTTCTGCCACATTGAGGCTTTTGGTTTCTTCTTCCGCGGAGCTTGAGTAGATGATTGAGTGTTCTTCAGATTCCACTGAAGACACTTCTTCTGCATGATTGCGGTAATTGGTATAGATTGGAGTCTTTCTGGACTGGGAAGTGTCTGTGGGTTGAATCTCTGGATTGCGTCTTTCTTGAGCTTCACAAGCATCATGCCATGAGTTGTCCTGTGATATGATCAGATTTCACAATTGAGGATTGGCCATTTGGAGGAAGGTAACATGCTTTGTGAGCACAATGGATGATAAGCTGAAATGAAATTCTGACTGTATTTCAAAATAAGACCAATGGTCTAAAGGAATCACAAAAGTTATTCAGAGGTTTGAAGAAATCAAAAAAAACAAAACAAGAGAGCCTTACCCAAGATACCCTTGACTTAAAACTACGGACTAAGGATTGACAAGTAAAAGAAAGAGAGGAGCAGTGAAGACAAGGGTGCAGGCTGTGACAGTAGAATCAAGAACAATTAGAATAAAGAAATGAAATGGGTGACAGTAGGTGTGAACCTCACATCTGATCAACTTGAGTCTTGTGATCTTTAAGAGAGAGAAGGGAGGTGATCGTGTCAAGTTGATAATTGAGCGTGAGTGAAGTTGAGGTTAGAAGGCTGGAGAAGGTCTAGCGATGTGAGGAAGCGGATTTGTTGAGAGGGTTTTGACGAGACGATGGAGATAGACAAACAAGAGGAAGGGAGTTTAGAGTTGTGAGATGTTGATAAGTAGATGTTGAGAAGTCAGTGAGGAGAGAAGAGCAAGTGAGAGATGTTGAAAGGTCGGAAAGGAATGAGTGAAGAGAAATGGGAGGAATGGAAAGATGGAGAGTAGGAAAGATGGATCGGAGTAAGTGAGCGGGGAGAGTGATTGAAGCTGGGAGAGTGATCGAGGAAGAGGGCGATATGTCAAGAGGGATGAGGATGAGGAGAAAGAATGTAGATGGAGGAGATGAGGATGAGGAGGACGTGTGTCAAGGCGATCAGGATGGGGAAGTATCAGAATGGAGCTGAGCAGTGTGGATGAGGGTGAGACGGTCAATGGCGAGGCTTCATATTTGGAGATTTTGCACTGGTGATGCGGCCGGGCTGAGAGGGACAAGAGGGTTGGAGCATGACAAGAATGACACACCGCGGTGATCAGATGTGAGGTGACATAGTGAATGAAATGAGATTGGCGACGGAAGAACAAAGGGCGGCCTTTGTTAGTGAATCAGCTAGCATTTGATTGGAGGGAATGAGGTGAGTGATGAGGGAGTGGCTATTGCGTTGCTCTTGCAACCATTTAATCTGTGTATCGATGTGTTTGAGAGCTCCGTGGTGAGATTCTTGGTTTACTAGGTCATTCAAGGCTTTGTTGTCGACAAAAGAGCAATGGGTGAACTTCAAATTTGGATTTATTTTGGTGATTAATTGTGATAGCCACAATTTCTCTTGCGTGGCTAGAACAAGAGCTTTGAGTTCCCCTTTGGTGGATGAGAGGGAAATGGTAGGTTGGAGTTTACTGTGCCAGGAGATGGGACAGCCGTACAGGAGAATTAGGTAGCCGTATGACTTCTACGAGATTCAGGGTTGTTACTGCTGTCAGAATCGCTAAAAGCTTCAATGTCATATTCGAATGAGGAGTTCTGAAGGCAGAGAGCTAGATCTTTTGAAGTGCTTAGGTACCTCCACGCATGTTTGGATTCCATCCAATGAGGCATTCCGGGCTTGTTATTGAACCAAGGGAGATTTGAGACGGCGTAGGCTAGATTGGGTCGCGTTCGGCTGGCAATAAAATTCAAATAACCAGTGGACGATCAATAGTTGATGTTAAGCTTGAGGAAGTCCTGATGTTTGTAATCGGTGGCGGAGAGAAGCTTGATGTTGGGAGTGAGGGATGTGCTGATTGGTTTACAATTGATTAGGCCTAGCTCACTGAGTGCGGTGTCAATGTGATTAGACTGCAGAAGTCCGAGCCCATCCTTGGTATTCACAATTTGGTTTCCTAGTATCTTACTTAGAGGGCCGTCTTGAGAGATCTTGAACTGAGCTTTTAGGCGATTTCGGAATTCAACGGAGTTACCAACTATTAATAAATCATCAACGTACACAAACACGTGAACATTGGTGGCTGCATTGATGTAAAGACAAGGGTTGGCACTCAATGTAGTGAAATTTTCCTTGAGGAGCCAGCTCTTGAGGGTGTTGTACCAGCTTTTAGGCGCTTGCTTCAGACCATAGAGGGCCTTGTTGAGCTTGAAGTAAGGGAACGGAGTATTGTAACCTAAGGGGGCTTTGATGAAGAGTTCCTTTTCCAGGGGCGCGTGAAGGAAGGCGGACTTGATGTCCATTTTCCAGAGAGTGAGCTGGTGATGTAGGGCATAAACTAATAGGACTTGAAGCGTGGTGATGGAGCCTGTCAGAGCGTAGGTATGACCATAGTTGAAGAACTCCACTTGTTTGAACCCTTGAACGCAGAGTTGAGATTTGAATGAGACTCCCGTTTCCTCAGGACTATCTTTGATTTGGTAGACCCACACAGTTGACAGGGCAATTTTACCGTCAGGGAGAGAGGAAACGCCCTCCCAGACTTTCATGAGATCGATTCCGTTGAGTTTGGATTCCATCAAGGCTATCCATCTTTCTTTATTGTCACAGTGGGTGGCTTCATAGTAGCTTTTGGGAACGTTCCTTGCAAGGAATCCGTAACGTTGAGGTTTCTGTAGTGTGGATCGATCCCAAAGATTGAGAGAGGATTCAATTTTTAGTTGAGCGGCCACGTTGGAGTCGTCATTATCAGAGTCAGAGTTGGGAGGATTGGATTGGACATCAGCGGGCTGAGAGAGGTTTGGAAGGTTTGTAGGAATAGATTTGGGAGTGTGGAGTTGCAGATTTGGAGAAATGAGATTTTGATCATTGAGAGGATTAGCGGAGGGTGAGACGGCGGTGAGGTTGGAATTGAGAGTATCAATGAGTAAAGAATCATCAGTTAGAAGGGGATTAAAGCAGTTATCAGAGATTGAGGAATCATTGGAGAGAGTAAAGGAAAGAGGGGAATTTTCGAATATTTTGACATGTTTTGAACTAACAATGTTTTTGGAATTAGGGCAGTAGATTTGAAAGGAACTTAGGTCAAAATCAAACCCGACCAAAATGCCCTCCATTCCTTTCTTGTAAAACTTGCCAGGAGACGAGGCTTGATTGAGAACAATGGTCTGAGAGCCAAGGATCCTAATGAGATGTGTCTTAGGTGGATGGCCGGTCCATAATTGATGAGCGGATGTTTTGGATTTGGAGGATGGATGGAAATTGAGAATGGAGCATACGCTGATAAGAATTTTGTCCCACAAAAACTTTGGAATGTTCATGTCAATCATTGTGGTTCTTGCGGCTTCCAAGAGATTGTGATTGCCCCTTTCAGCAATGGGATTGTGCTGAGGGGTGTATGGTTCCGAAGTTGAGTGCTTGATTCCATTTTCAGCAAAGAAGGCACTAATTGGAGTGAAATTCCTTAAGAATTCTTCCTTTCTGATTTGCGTGGAGCTTGATGAACTTGATCACTTTGTCGGTCACGTCAGACTTCAATCAAATGGGAACGCATGTTTTGAACTTGGACCAGTCATTGGTGAGGAGCAGAAAGTATCTGCACCCAGTCAAGGAAGAAGGATTGATGGGACCGCACACATCAGCGTGAATGAGATCAAAGGAGTTTGTGCTTGAGGGCAGATGTTTGAGAAAAGGTTGTTGGTGTATTTTGGCCTTCGCGCAAGAAACACACTCAATTTGATCCCATTTCAGGTTAGGGAAATCCTTGGATAATCAAAGAGTTTGTTCGTGATGGGGATGACAGAACCGTTTGTGAATTGTGGAAAGGGATACAAACGTGTAGGAAATGGAGATAGGTTGGTTTAGTTTGTTGTATATGAAGAAGAGATTGTCCTCTATGTCTCCGGAGAGTATTTGCTGCTGTTTTTAGACAACGGCGAATCGATTTGGGGACAGGAGAGTCAATGAACAGCCCTTTTGAATGAGTTGGCCAAGGGCAACTAGGTTGACGGCTAGATTAGGAACGAAGAGGGAGTTCTGGAGGTTGAGTGTTGCTAGTTGAGTGGTCAGACTTGCAACACCAATTCCCAAAGAGGAGATGGGGGCGTTGGGATTACCAGTTTGTATTTTGGTATTGTTTGGAAGGAGACTTGAGAAGAAGTTCACATTGTTGAACATACAATTTGATGCTCCGGAATCAAGCAGTATTTGGTTGCGGTCAAGAGCTGGTGACATTACCATGGCAAAGTTGTAGGCTAGATGCGCGGAGGGGGTTTTCGGAGGTTGAGATGTAGGGGAGTTGGTTGTTACTCCAATGTTCTGAGAGCTGCCTGGATTCGGTCGCAAGTGCAGATACAACCACCAGCATTTGCTGCGATTGTGGTTGGCTTGAGGGTTGTGCCATGTTGATTGGCACTTGATGACCTCGGTCCTCGTTACCAATGCGGAAGCATGCAATCCAGCTACCACTTTGTTTTTGACCTGGTTGAGATGTCGGAGGACCAAGTCAGCGTCGATCTTGGTGTCACCCAGCGAATGAGTGATGGTTGTTTTGAGGTGTTCCAGCTGGGGGGGGAATTTATAAAGCAGAAGGTAGGCTACAATGTTGTTGTCCATTCGGATTCCAATTTTGGCAATTTGGAGAAGGGAGGCTCTAGCATCGGTGATAAATTTCTCTACTTGTTTGGGGTCAAACTGGAGATTGAGGAAATTAAAGAAGACCCTGGATTGGTTGGCCCTTTGGGACAAGGCGTAGTATTCATTTATTGACTTCCAAAGTTCAATTCCGTTCAAGAGGTGATGATCTTTCACACAGTCAATGTAGGTACGATTATCCAGCTTGGCAAGGATGTATCCGACGATTTCGAGATTGACTTCAGCGGGACATTTGTTGGGTTCCGACGAGTTCAGCCAATGTGAAATACCCTTAAGAGAAAGTATTGTTTGGATTTTAGACCTCCATAGTGAGAAGTTGGAATCGGAAAGACTGGGAATGGAATCCGTCAAAGTCTTGAGCAGGGATTGCGAGGGGTCCATTGGTCCTTGGATTGGTCAGCAAGTGAGTCAATGGATCCTTTGGCTTTTAACCGTGAGAAGCTGAAATGGAATTCTGACTGTATTTCAAAATAAGACCAATGGTCTAAAGGAATCACAAAAGTTATTCAGAGGTTTGAAGAAATCAAAAAAAACAAAACAAGAGAGCCTTACCCAAGATACCCTTGACTTAAAACTACGGACTAAGGATTGACAAGTAAAAGAAAGAGAGGAGCAGTGAAGACAAGGGTGCAGGCTGTGACAGTAGAATCAAGAACAATTAGAATAAAGAAATGAAATGGGTGACAGTAGGTGTGAACCTCACATCTGATCAACTTGAGTCTTGTGATCTTTAAGAGAGAGAAGGGAGGTGATCGTGTCAAGTTGATAATTGAGCGTGAGTGAAGTTGAGGTTAGAAGGCTGGAGAAGGTCTAGCAATGTGAGGAAGCGGATTTGTTGAGAGGGTGTTGACGAGACGATGGAGATAGAAGAACAAGAGGAAGGGAGTTTAGAGTCGTGAGATGTTGATAAGTCGATGTTGAGAAGTCAGTGAGGAGAGAAGAGCAAGTGAGAGATGTTGAAAGGTTGGAAAGGAATGAGTGAAGAGAAATGGGAGGAATGGAAAGATGGAGAGTAGGAAAGATGGATCGGAGTAAGTGAGCGGGGAGAGTGATTGAAGCTGGGAGAGTGATTGAGGAAGAGGGCGATATGTCGAGAGGGATGAGGATGAGGAGAAAGAATGTAGATGGAGGAGATGAGGATGAGGAGGATGTGTGTCAAGGCAATCAGGATGGGGAAGGACCAGAATGGAGCTGAGCAGTGTGGATGAGGGTGAGACGGTCAATGGCGAGGCTTCATATTTGGAGATTTTGCACTGGTGATGCGGCCGGGCTGAGAGGGATGAGAGGGTTGGAACATGACAAGAATGACAATGGAGTGAGTTTTAGTCAGAATTCAATAAGAACAAAGTAATGGATTAAAGCCTACAAGTAAACCTTCTTCTCCTTTTTCCTTGGATTTCTGACCTTTCACTCTCTGAGAAAGGAGATACACACAGGGGCTTCCTATGGGCTTTAGATAGTTTGGAGGCAGAGGATGTCCGTGGACCTTGACCCAAGGAGATTCTTTGCATTCTTCCCTGCATATCTGATTCAGCATGAGCGCACTCGCTTTGATCACCTTGTGCCAGAGATCAGCTGGAAGTTGAGCATCTTTTAGGATAGTTTGAGTTTACTCCGTGATGGTTCTGTTTGCCCGTTCTGCCTTGCCATTATGTTGAGGATGATAGGGTCCCAATATGATCTGCTGAATGTGTTTTGAATCATAAAAGGTTTTGAGTTTAGTATTGACAAACTCAGAGCCACCATTGGAACAGACCTCAGTAGGATAGTAACCTCTCCTTCTGTGCTCCTTTTCTATGAGATCAATCACAATCTCAGGAGTTTTGTCCTTTGAACCCATCAGAAATGCCCCAATGTATCCGGAGGCACTGTTGACAAGATTAAGAATAAATCAATTTCCTCCTTTTGATTGAGGCTTGAGAGGTCCCATCAAATCAAGGTGAATTTGTTCAAAGACCTTATTTGCCAATTTTTAGCTCTCCTTAAAAGACTTCCTGGCTATCTTACTTTTGACGCAATGAATACACTCAAAATTTTTCTTGAATTTGGATGGAATATGCTTGATGCTCCTCTTGAGTTGCGTGATTGAAGCGTGCCCATGGTTGCGATGAATTTCCATAAGATCATCCTTGTAAGAGACAGCCAGATTTGCCAACAGGTTCCGAAAAAAGTTAGGAGTTTGTAAGGTATAAAGATTGCCAACTATGGTTCCTCTGAACTGAAAATTGCCTTCCTTGAGTATCTCAAACCAATCTTTCTCCGCCCTTAGAGTGCAACCAGATTGATTTAAAGCTCCTGCGCTTGGTAGGTTTATTGTTAAAGTCGGTACGTAGACAACATTAGTCAGTTCTAGGGTAAAATTACCCCAAACAAAGACCGTGGTTCCCTTTCCCATAATGGGTAACTCTGCACCTTCTTTTCCATTCTTAATATGATTTCCTTTGTATGGAGCCATTTCTTTGAAGTATTGGCTGTCATTGACCATATGGAGTGAGGCACCACTGTCCAACACAATTTTTGATTTGGGATCGCCATGATCAATTCATGCGGTGAGTAGAGAGAGATAGTGAGCAGTCGCATTCAAGGTATTTTTCTTATTTTTCCATTTTGCTTGATCTTCCTTCCACCACTCCGGCGCCATTTCCAGATGGAGGTGCCAACATTTATCTGCCAAGTGAAATTGATCTTGCTTGGGATTGTGCCATCCCTGAGTGCACCTCCTGCGTTCACTGTTTTGCGTAGGTGGAGGTTTTGTATTGGTCAGAGCAACTTCAGTTTGACTCTGCTGTTGATCTTGTGTGCCTTGTGCCTTGGATTCATTGTTCAATTGAGTCAAATGATTCATTACGTAGTCCACGGAAAGTTCCTTGTCAGTGTGCATAATTTGTTGTTTGAAGTCTTTCATACTTTCCAGGAACTTGAACAGGATGAGGTATGCGAGAATGTCATTTGGTAGAATAATTCCAACTTCTAAAATCTTCTTTAGACACACTT
Source organism: Puccinia polysora (assembly GCA_025617555.3). NCBI lineage: Eukaryota > Fungi > Basidiomycota > Pucciniomycetes > Pucciniales > Pucciniaceae > Puccinia > Puccinia polysora. The sequence goes on from CM062613.1 coordinate 43,854,742, forward strand.
TGGCCTTTGTCATGAATTCTTCAATCTCATTGTATTTGAATCTTAAGTAGAGAAAATTGTTAAAAATCCTAGCCCTATTTGCTGCTTGGGATGAAGCGTATTTATCAATCATAGCCTTCCATAATAATTTTGCGGAGTTCTTATTGGATGCCGTTACAATGTTGTCATGAGTCAATGCTTCCAATTGTGATATGATCAAAAGTTTGATTTTGTTGTTAACGTCATTTTCCAAAGTCAACGTTTCATCATTTATTTCCTTGGAGCATCCCGGTACATCCAATATAGCATCCATTTTGTCCTTCCAAACTCTGTAGTTGTCCTTGCTGAGCCTCAGAATGGTGTACAGGGCTGTTTTCAGCATTGCTTGTCTGAAACCTTTGGAAGCCACCATTTCCCAGTTTCATTGATTGACAGTCAATCTTTGTTTTTGGCAATTCCCGGTAGCTTTCCTTTGGCTTTTAACCGTATTAGAATTGACAGGCTTGAGATTGCTTAAAACAGGGCAATCAGCCTAGAAAGGAGACTGTCATCAACAACTAGAGCACTGAAACACACAATGAAACAAGGGAACACCAACATCAGGTTGTGAGGAGTATGAGGTCAAGAGGCTTATCAAGTAGGCCTATGAGTATGAGATTGAGACTATGAGACTAGGATGAGGGTTAGGCTATGAGATGAAGTCAGACTTGAGGGTTCACATGTAATCGAGGAAAAGAAGGATGAGCTGAGATCTCACTGGACACATGAGATAGAAAATGGAGATATTATAGGTGATAGGTTTTGAGTTGAAGATTGAGGAGGAGACATAATAGAAAAGAGGAAAGAATGATAAAGAAAGAAATATAGTGACAGAGCTTGTGTCACCAATATGAGCAGTTGAGGAGTTGTTTGATGAATCTTGAATTGATCTGAGGATGTTTGATCGTGGACTTCCTGTCCCAGTTGAGGATTTTGCTCATGACTCAACTATCTCCGATTACTCCAAATATGGAGTGTCCTCATTCAGCTGCTTGTCCTCTCTCCACAGTTGAACTTGTGCCGCACAACAACTCTACAACTTAACATTCTTCAATGGTTTCTGCTGGTATTTTTCCATATTCTGATCTTGGGGTTGGGGTCGGAAATCTGCTTCTTGGTTGGGTGTATGGGGTTTCTGAAATTCACTGTTAATTTTTCTTCAAGCGTTTGGTTTATGAGTTTTGTAATGTTGGCAAGGTTCCCCATTGCTTCTACTCCAGGGTCTGGCTGATTTTGACTTCTTTCCTGGTCTTCCTCTAGTTTATCCTGGGATCCACTATTTACTCTGGTTTTGTCTTGCAGTTCTTTTCCCCATCCTGAATATTGAAGATAGGGCTTCTTGGTTATTATCTTTGATTCCTCTCAGGTGGTCCTTGAGGTCTTCAATTATTTGGTATGGGTTTCTTCTTTCTGCCTTCTGAAAGTTGAGTTAATTCTTGAGGCTAATGATCCACCAATATGTTATGGTTTAATAACTAATCATATCTAAAGGAAAAGTGCCACTGTTGGGACACCAATTGTAGAGACTCCTGTGGGATTATATAAATAAAGTAGAAAACGGCTTTCTGGCAGTCCTTGAAGGGGAATTTAGTATTACTTCTACTCCTTTAGAGTATTAGTAAAAATAAGATTGGTTTTGAATTTCCTGCCCTTCTAGTACTATAGTAAGGCTGCACAATAATTTATTTAAATTAATGGCTGTTCTCTTTGAGACTTAATACATGTATCAGATCAGACCTCAATTAGTTACTAACTGTTATTGGTAGAGCTTTGTTGAAGAATAGACCAAATTTATTGCGTTATTGATTAGTTATTGATCAGATATGTTTGACCTTAACCAGTATCCCAATATTAAAGGGTTCAAGGGTTGATCAAAGGGATGGATCAGGAGAGGACCCAGGGATGGTTTTACCAACAGGGGGCTGGGTAGAGTAAAAAGGTTGTTAATTCCCTTTTTTTGTGATTTCTTTCTTTTTAAGGGTTAATTATTGGGTAATGGGTGGTTTATTTACTTTTGTGCTGAATAGATTAGGTCACAGAAGAACCCTTATTGAAAGCACCTGATGGGGGGTGGCTTCAATGGTTGATGAGGTTAAAAATCGTTTTTTTATTTCCTTTCCTTTTTTATTTATTTAGTGGTACACTGATAATCTCTTTTTTTTTATCTGGGTAGGAACACAGATGGTATGATGGTAGTGGTTGATGGATGTCTGTGGGATGGTGGATGATGGTAATGGAATAATGGTACAACTTGGATAGGGCAGAGAGGCCCTCCTTAAATAGAAAATTCCTGCCCCCAGGGGTGCTCAGGGCTGCCCCTGAGGATCCCCCCTGTTCTGGTGAGGAACAGTGGGATACAGGTAGATGAGGCAATTCTGCTGGTTTGTAAAAATATTATACAATTACATGAGGCTTCTCTGCTGGTTGGAAAAAGTTTTTACAGGCTTTCATGCATGCACAGGCTTGCATATGGTGCTGTGAAGTTCTGGGGTGGGTTAGCACTGGTGTTTTTTTTTTGGTATCTTGGTGCTGGCTCCTTTTTTGGCACTGAGTGTGCTCCCTTCATGAGTAAATTTCTGTGTAGTAGTGGGCTAGGTTGGTGCTTGTGGTTGTCTGGTTCTACATGGTCCAGACTACCTGCATATATTTCTGGGTGGTTCTGTGGTGACTTTACTGGTGGTTGTTTGGTACACATGTTCCAGACTGCCGGCATATATTGCTGGGTGGTTCTGTGGTGACTTTTACTGGTGGTTGTTTGGTTCTAAATGGGCCTGAATGCCTGCATATATTGGTGGGTAGTCCTGTGGTGACTTTTACTGCTGTTCTTTTGGTTACACATGGTTCAGGCTGCCTGTATACATTGCTGGGTAGTCCTGTGGTGACTGGTACTGGTGTTTGTTTTGGTTACACATGGTCCAGACTGCCTGCATATATTGCTGGGTAGTCCTGTGGTGGCTTGTACTGGTTATTGTTTTTTACTATCCACTATTGGCTGCATGTATATATCAAGTATGTATATTGGTTGGATAGCCATTGGGTAATTTATTTCTTTTATGTTGGGTCCAGGTGTTTGAGTAAGGTTTCACTAATGTACACTTAGGATTTCCAATTTATACCCATATGGCCTTTCACTGGTTTGTGATACCTTTCTGTGATATGAGCTGTCCATAATTGATTTCTGCTGTATCTTCTAAACCATGAGAGATAGAGGGGTAGTTTGACTGGGTGACTATAGATTATTTTTTGTGTAGAATCCATGTTTGAGGTTATATTTTTTGATTGGGATCATATTTATAATAGAAAATTGAGTCTGATGGCTACAGGTAAGGTTTGTTGGGCTTTATCTTTTAATCCATGAGAGCTAGAGGGGTAGTTTCACTGAGTGACTATAGGTTATTTGTGATTTAGAATCCTTTTCTGAAGTTAATTTGAGGGTTTGAGCTGTTTTTACACTAAAAAAGTGGGTCTGATGGCTATAGGGAAGGTTTGGACTACCACAGCGCTCTCAACTCCAGCTCTGGAGGATCTTATCTTATCATTGGATCTTGGGACAAGGAAAGGAAAAGGAAAGAGAAAAGAGGATGGATTGAGGGATGGATGGATGAAAGGATACAGAAAGGAAAGTAAATTCATCTCTCCCTCTCTCTCTCTCTCTCTCTCTCTCTCTTTACTGGAGCATCTTAATCCTTACAGACTCTAGGACCATTGATTCTGGAACTCAAGGATAAATATGGGATTTCCACCCTCTTGGTTTCCCCACCGTGATCCAGGCTCTTAACCAGAATTCCTTGTAATCTTGTCTGAGTGGCCCTAGCTTTGGCACTCCAGGCATGAAGCAGCCTGATCATTTTATGGGGGAACACTCCCATAAACTTAGATCCTATTTACAGTCTTGCAAAATCATCTTCTTGGACAATCTCAACAATTTTCCTTCTGATAGACCCAAAGTTATATATGCATCTTCCTTTCTTGTTGGAAGATCCTTGCAGTGGTTTGAACCATACCTTGAACTATTATCTAATACCAGTCCCACTTGTATCCTCAAAAATTGGGGAAAGTTTGAGCAGCAACTATTCACCCTGTATGGCAATACCAATGATTTCCAAAACGCTGAATACAAGCTTAATAACTTAATCATTAAAGAAATTAGTAAAGTTTCTGTTTTTATCTCCCATTTAAAAACCTTGCAGTCTTGCATTGAATGGAACAGGGCAGCTCTTGTATTTTGCTTTTTGAAAGGTTTACCTGCATGCCTAATCAAGCAACTTAAGGTTGGGGGACATAAGACAACCTCCCTTTGGAAGTAAATCCACTGAGTGATTGAGCTTGATAATGGCTATCTCAACAAGAACTGCTCTTTGCAAAACAACCATCAATCTTCAACCTTGGCTCTAAAGGCAGAAAACTCTTCAAAACAACACTTGAAGAATCCAAAACAACCCAAAACAAATTCAACCTCAAACTCCAACCAAAAAGGGAAGGCCATTGCCAAAACTCCAAAATTCCTGGAAAAGGAAACCAAGATGCTCAATAACAAGGAACAGATAAGGAGGGAAAAGAATGGTTGATGTATGTATTTTGGAGGAAAACATGACGTTGATAGTTGTGAAAAACCACTAAACAGTCAAAAAATTAGCTTGCAGTTTTTCTAATACTCACAAGGAAAACTACAGATTATCTAAATTACAGCAAGTCAATCTTTTCACTTGCAAATCACAGGGCGCTTAAAGTTCAAGATTTATCCTCTCCCATTCCAACAATACTCCTTATTGTGTTTTACTCAATTACGGCCCTTTTTTTCTTTTTTAAGTTCATCTTTTGAAAAATCCAAAAATCTTATGCGTTCTAAGATAGATTAGTTTCCCATCTATTTAGTAAGTATTGCAATAAAGCCATCTCATTGGGCTTCCCAAAAGGCAAAATGTACCTTTGCATTTTCCAATTTCCCCAGCTTTTAATGGTACTTATTTGTCTTGGACATTATTGGAATGGAAAACACCATTCTACGCCATGACCTCCTAGTTTACCATAATCCAATGTGAACTGGCAAGAAGGATTAATTAACCTTCCAACCTTGAAACCACAGGACGCTAACCTTTCTGTCAAACAGGAATTAAACAGCCTACCTGACACTGTCATTGAGTTGGATGAAACTTTTCTGCCAGGAGATTTGCAGTATCCTGACCTTCATTCCCAAGTTCCCTCTTAACATTTGGGATTTATTCCTTATTTTTCCAACTAGCCTCTTCCTTGTTTCTTTGAATAGAAACAAGCACAAACCAAAGGGTGTATTTTGAGCTCCCCAATCCTCTTGCATTGCGCAATCACTTCACAAGCAGTGCTTGAAGATTACAAGATTGAAGATTTAGAAATCATTTGAGAGTCTTTACCTTTGGTTTACCATGAATTTGCTGATGTCTTTTCAGCTGTAAAGGCAGATAAACTTCCTCCTTACCGTTCTTATTATCAGAAAGATTTGGTGTGGATACTTAAGAAATTGCTCTACAGGACAAAGCAAGCACCCTGGTGCTGAAAACGCCATCCAACAGAAACCCTGGGAAGGCTTGGAATCTTTCAGTCCAAAGCCAACAAGTCAATATTCCTCAATGAATTTCAATCACTGATTCTTTATCTTCATGTTGACAACAGACTTCTTTTAGTAAAATAAAGCATCAAAATAGACACCTTCCTGGATCAGCTCAAGAAACACTACATTATCAAACACAAATACTGGCCCATAAAACATCTTGGGTATACTTTTGACTGGAAGGGGGAAGACGGCGTGATCATGCACCAAAGGGATTACTGAAAGAAATCATTGAAGAGTTCTCAATGGACCAGGCCAGACCAATCAAAAGCCCTGCTCCAGCCAATCTTATCAAGCTAGTTGATGAAGCCAGAAATGATTTTAACATGAAGTTAATTTAAAAGGCAGTCAGAATGCTGAACCACCTGGCTCTTCACACCCAACCGTAAATAACTCACACAGTCAACGTACTGTTTCAACACATTTCCAAGCCTACTCAGTACCACTGGTTGGTTGTTGTTGGCATCAAATAACAGAAGTCAAAAGACCCAACAGAACATCTCTGTGGTTGGGCAGATGCTGATTAAGCAAATGCAACAATCATGAAGAAACTCACCTGTGGTTTTGTGGTCACCTTATACGGAAACCCGGTACACTGGAAATCAAAAATACAGTTGGTGGTTGCCCAGTCAACAACAAAAGCCAAATTCATAGCCATGAATCACTGCGCCAAAAAATTATGCTGGATGACCCACCTCTTGTTCAACTTGAGATACAAGTTACCCATTCTGTCAGCCTACTAGATGCCAAGTACCTAGCTCCTTCTTGCTACTAGAGGTGATAGAAAATTTAGAGCAAAAATGTCAAAAAATGCCAGAGATATACTTTGGCTGAAAGGGTTAAATTTATTTATATATATAAAAAAATTAATTTAAAAGGAGGGGCCAAGAACTCAATGAGGTTGTTTAGCCCTCCTGGACACAGGTATATGTCTGTTTAGGACAATATAGATGCAATTTTGGTGCCTGTGGGGTTTACAAAAACTCCTTTCAAGAAGGTTGTGTGTAATTTCCTTGGGGTTTGGGTTATGCAGAACCTAAAAGAAGGGATATCAGTCAAAAGGATCACATACTAGGCCTAGATCCAGACTTATTCTTGATGGATGGGCCAATATGCAGGGATTCAGGGTGCTGGAAGCTGATGCTGGGGCAGGCTGAATGGCTGAATGCTGATTTTGGCCAAAAAGAAGGATTCAAGAGTTTTTTCTATAATTTTATCAGTAAGTGGTCCAGGATCACAGACTTATTTCTTATAAGGGTTCGATGGCTTGAGGACGAAAATATCTGAAGCAATCATGACTATATAACTGGATGAATCTGAAGAGTTAAAGAAAGGCTATGATGCCATGGAGAGATGAATGGATGGTTGTAGGCTATTGAGGAGTCTAATGAGGAGTAATAATGAGGCTACAAGAGCCAGGCAAAAGGGAAAATACTTGTATAGTCAAGTGTAACTGATCTGAAAAGGAGGAAGGGACACTCCGGTTTAGTTGTCTGGTAATCAGATGAGTTTTCATTCCTGGTTCAAGGGGATGACCAGTATTTAAGCACAACTAGAGAACCCCCAAAAGGGGCCTAAGACAGAAGGTTAGTGACAACTAGAGAGCCCCAGAAGGGGCCTGAGACATGAGTAGTTATTTAATGGAAAAGGTAAGTTGGAGATAAAGGTAACTAAATTTTTTAGTTACGGAATAAGAACAGAAAAAGACAACACACCACCTTAACTGACAAATTTAGGAACCAATTTGAGACCAATCAATATTTCAGATATTCATGAGAATTGAGAAGAGAATATGAGAATGAGAGATATGAGATTTGAGAAAGGATGACAAGACACCACCTTGTCAGCATATGAGATGGGGAATGAAAGCCTATTTTAAGAGGAGCAACAAGGACCTCAGGCAAAGTTGCCTAGCATGATATGGGAGGATAATATTACTATTTTGAGAGGAGCAACGAGGACCTCAGGCATAGCTGCCTAGCATGATAGGGAGGATGATATGATGATAATGATGATAGATTAGGGTAATGGTGATGGAATGGTGATGGTGATGGTGATGGTGATGGTATGGTGATGGTGATGGTAATGGTGATGGTGATGGTAATGGTGATGGTGATGGAGTTGATGGGTGACAGTTTTTGAATGATGGTGGGTGATAGTGTGGAATATGAATGAATGTGATTGTAATAATGAAAGAGGGTGGAGAACAGGAAGATATAAGATAGTATTGAACAAAAGGAGGGAAGGATTCCAACAGAATCCGTCAGAAATGACTGGGGGATGTGCCTTTATTTATATCATTTTGGGTCCCCTCATGGTGCAGTCTTTTTACCAACCAAAGGAGGGTTACCCAGGATATTACTGAGGCCAGGGATCCATCAGTGTGTTTTTGTAGACCTACCCTGGTCACTACAGAGGTACAGGAAGCCCTATTTCATCATGCTTGGGGCTTGATACGCGTTTCTGTACCCTGAATGACCTCACTGTATCAGCCAAAGAAGTAGTATTCAATTAATAAAAGATATAGTGAAAAAGGCTAATGCTGATGCTAAGGGACCATCAGTTTGTTCGTGTGGACCTGCTTTAGCCAATCCAGGAGTATGGAGAGTCTTATGTAATCATACTTGGGGCTTGGTACACGTTTCTGTACCCTTAATGATCTCACTGTATCAGCCAAAGAGGTTGTATTCAATTAATTTTTTTCAATATAAGCCATGGTCTCCTGAGGCCAGGGCCTTAAACACATGCTCAGGAGACTTCTTTCTGAGGGCTGATTTTAAGTATGAGGCTCTTCTTTCCATATTTTCTTAATTGGGGTTTCTTTAATTGAGTAGTGAGCCCCTGGTTGTGACTAGTTACATACAGTCTACATTGTACAGGGTACATGGGAGGTTGTATGGGTACCTGGTATATTTTGAGCAAGTTAGCACAAAGCTAATCTACTGTTTATCCCCATTGCACACTCTCAGGGTGCTAAAGTAACTAATATTAGTCTAATTAAATCTACTTAATTGGGTATTAAGCCAGTGGTTGTGACTAGTTATGTACAGTCTTCCTTGTATAGGGTACAGAGGAGGTTTTATAGGTGTCAGGTGTCTTTTGGTCTATTCAGAACAAAGCTAGGCCTCTGTGTATCCTCAGTGTCCCCTCTCAGGATGCTACTGTACCTGTTGTGTACTCTTTTGGGCCCAAACCTTCTTTACAGGTCCCATTACAGGGGACCCTGACAATCTTTGATACAGCTCTCAAAAGGATGCAGGGCCCAATTTTTCCAAACTTTCTGTTTGTTTGGGCAGTTCCATGCTGTTCGCTACCTCGTGGTGGTGCTCTTTGGGCCCCATGTGGTGTGGAACAAGGCTATGGGGTGTATGTGAGGTACAGTACACAGGGGTGTCACGGTTCTACCTGAAGGAGCAGGAACTGGGGGGTGGTGCCAGTGGGCGACCCTACCTAATTTGGCACCAGGAATCCATTTCTGCAATAATATTCCTACTTTTCTTACTAATTAAGGGTTTTTATCTCATTTTTGTTTTTCAGTTATTATCTCCGTATTTTTGTATTCATTATTATTATTCATTCATTTTTATTTCTGGGGTCTTTAGTCAGTTGGTTCTGAATAGTAGCCAGCTGACATTCCCCACTTCCAAGATTGGTGTACCCCAAAAACTTTTTGGGAGGGTTACCAACAGGTAAAAAGGTTTTGGGGTGGAGTCTTTTAATCTTTCCTCTTTGCAGCTCTGAAATTACTCAGAAGGATGGGGCCATCTGGTATGTTATTTTCTGGTAGCCACTCATGTTTGTCTGCTGATTCTCCTCTGTATCTGACAAGGTACAGCCTGACATCCTTTCCATTCACTCTTTCCTTCTTTTCTTTAAGGATTTTACTTATTTTGCTCTTGCTCCCTTCCTGTGGGATTTCTAAGGGAATAATCTGGGCAGGTGGGTCTTCAGCTTCTCTAGGGTTATAGTGCTTAATCAGACTAACCGGAAAAACTGGGTGTTTCTTGGAAAATTCCTCAATCAGGATAACTTCAACCGCATTCAAGCATTTTAATGCAGAAAGGGCCTACAAAGGCTGTTTTCAGTTTCTTATTACCTCCTAGGTTGTTGAAGTTTACCGTGGACAGTAAGATCTTGTCCCCTACTTTAAATTTGGGTTCCTTGTGGCTTTTGTCCCACCTAGTTTTATTATACTCAACAGATCTCTGAACGCATTCTTGGGCATGATGATTAGCTTTGTCCAAAATGTTCTTGAAGTCCCGGGCTGTTGGGTGGACATTGACAAGGTTTTGGTTAACACTCAGTTTAGGCATCCTAGGTACCCATCCTCTCTCTAGAATATAAGTAACTTCTTGAGTAGTTGAGTGCATACTGCTGTTGTAGGCTATTTCTAGGGCAGTCAGGAGGCTTACCCAGTCATGAGTGTACCAATCATGGTTTTTAAACTCTAAACCAAAAGAGCAAAACCTTCTTAACATGTCTTCCAAAGTTTGGATCATGCAATCAGCTAGACCTTCAGTTTGGGGATGATAAGCTGTGGAGAAAGCTAATTTTTTTCCTAACATGTCATGAAGGTTCCTCCAGAATTCAGAAGTAAAATTTGGGTCTCTGTCACTGATTATTATTTTGGGGATACCAAAATCAGCCATTACTCTTTTCCAGAACAGCAGAGCTACTTCCATAGCTGTGTCATCTTTGTGATTAGGTATAAATTTTGCTCTCTTGGAGAATCTGTCTACAATCACTACCACAGAGTTATAAGAGTATGATCCCCCGGGCGGTAGACCGGTGACAAAGTCCATGTTTATTATCTCCCATCTATTGGTGGGTTCTGATATCTTTTGGAGAAGACCAAATCTCTTTCCTGTTTGTTTGTTAGCTCTCTGACAGTGGTCACAGGACTTGAAATAGTCAGTGGTTTGCTCTCTACATTCAATCCACCAAGCTGTCTGCTTGACCTTTTCAATAGTCCTTTCTAATGAGAAGTGCCCTGAATTGCAGTTATCATGGCACTTGTGCAGTATAGTTTAAATGTGGGTTTCTGAGTTGAGGACTATCACGCTAGAGTGTTTATGACGGAAGTAAAACAGATAATCTAAGCTTTTAAACCTTCCTTCTTTACAGGGAATAGAGAGATCCTTGTCTAAACTTTGTATTAACTCATTAGAAGGGTTTTTGCTTTTCATAATCTCTAGCAAATTAAGATTCTCTGGTGTGGTAGACCAAACCTAATCTATAGCCATCAGACTCAATTTTCTAGTATAAATATAATCCCAATCATAAATTTAACCTCAGAAATGGATTCTACACCAAAAATAACCCATAGTCACCCAGCCAAACTACCCCTCTATCTCTCATGGTTTAGAAGATACAGCCAAAATAAATTGTGGACAGCTCATATCACACCCAGGTATCACAAACTAGTGAAAGGCCATATGGGTATACTTGGAATCCCTAAAGACATACCAGTAACATCCCAACATAACACCTCAACCAAACACACAACCAATCATACAACCAATCACCTCACCTGTATACTCAGAACCATAAGCAAGGCCATGTGTAACCAAAACAACCAGCAGTACAAGGCACCACAGGACTACCCAGCAATGTATGCAGGCAGTCTGGGACATGTGTAACCAAACAACCACCAATACATACAGCCAGTAGCATGTGATACCAAATAAACTACCAGTACCAACAACCCTCAGCACCACACAGCAATTTATGCAGCCAGTAGCATGTGTAACCAAACACCCAGCAGTACAAGGCACCACAGGACTACCCAGCAATGTATGCAGGCAGTCTGGGCCATGTAGATCCAAACAACCACCAGTACAGGCACCACAGGACTACCCAGCAATGTATGCAGGCAGTCTGGGGCCATGTGTAACCAAACAACCACCAGTACAAATACCACAGGACTACCCAGCAATATATGCAGGCAGCTAGGGCCATGTAGATCCAAACAACCACCAGTACAGGCACCACAGGACTACCCAGCAATGTATGCAGGCAGTCTGGGCCATGTTTAACCAAACAACCACCAGTGAAAATACCACAGGACTACCCAGCAATATATGCAGGCATCTAGGACCATGTAGATCCCAACAACCCACCAGTACCAGTTCACCACAGCACAAATTCAACCCAGCACTACACAGCAATTAATGTAGGCAAGTGCCTGCATGTAACCCCAGTACAACCTCTTTCCAACCAGCAGAAATGCCTCATGTAACTGTATTAGGTTTTCCCAACCAGCAGAAATGCCTCATGTAACTGTATTAGATTTTCCCAACCAGCTAAAATGTCTCATGTACCTGTATCCCACTGTAACAGGGGAAGCCCCAGGGCACCCTCAGGGGCAGCCCTGAGCATCCCCTGAGGACCAGATTTTCTATTTAAGGAGGTCCTCTCTGCCCTATCCAGGTTGTATCCCCCACTACCATCACCATCATCATCCACCATCCAGGAGCTCCACCCACTCATCAACTACTCATCATCCAATTACCACCCAATCATCTGTGGTCCTACCCAGATATAAAAAAAAGGAGATTGTCAGTGTAACAATAAAAAAAAAAAAAAGGAAATCAAAGACCAATTCTATAACCTCATCAATCATTGAAACCAGCCCATTAGGTGCTTTGAATAAGGGTTCTTCTGTGACCTGAACTATTCAGCACCAAATTAAAGGAAACCACCCATCACTCAATAATTACCCTTACAAGGAAAGAGAGCACAACAAAAAGGGACTGCCAACCCTTTTTTTTCCTCTACCCAGCCCCCTGTGGGTAAAACCATCCTTGGGTCCTCTCCTGAACCACCCCTTTGATAAAACCCTTGAACCCTTTAATATTGGGATATTGGTTAAAGATCACACATATCTGATCAACCACTGACCAATAAGCCAATACATCTGGTCCATTCTTCAACAACCCTACCAATAACAATTAATAACCAATCAAGATCTGATCTGAGACCTATACTAAGTCTCAAAGAAACCAGCCATTAATTTAAATAAATTATTGTGCAGACTTACTATAGTACTAGAAGGGCAGGCAATTCAAAACCACTCTTAGTGTTACTAATACTCTAAAGGAGTAGAAGTAATACTAAATTCCCCTTCAAGGACTGCCAGCAAGCTATTTGCTAAGTTATTTACATAATCCCACAGGAGTCTCTACACCGGGTCATAACTCTCTCGGACAGAATCAAAGAACGCCAGATCTAGATCACAAACATGGATGCCCAAGATTGGGAAGATGTCATTCTCATCTGGATCATATGCAGGGTTACTAGGGTCATTAGGGAGAGCCCATCTACTGAGTCCATCTGCATTCTGATTTTTGGTTCCAGGTTTGTGCATGATTGTCATCTGTCCTCTATACTGCTGGATGGCTATTTTCCATCTAAGCATGTGGCGGTTAGGGGTTTTCATGTTCATGAGTTTCCTTACCGCCGTGCAGTCTGTTATTACTTCAAAGGTACTTCCTTCCAGGTAATATTGAAGTTTCTCTAAGGACCAGACCAGTGCTAGGCATTCTTTTTGGCTTGCTCCATACCTTTTCTCTGTACCTTTAATCTTTCTAGATATGAATAGTATAGGTTTTTCCACAGGTACATCATTCTCTACTTTGGATTGGTGAAGAGCAGCTCCAAGTCCGTCAAGACAGGCATCAATATATAAGCGGAAAGGTTTAGAGTAGTCAGGTTGAGTTAGGAAGGGGGCGGTGGTCATGGCTTTCTTCAACGTTTCATAGCTCTGTACTCTTTCATGAGTCATTTTGAATATAGAAGTCTTGTTACATATATCATACAAGTTTTTTTCTATGGTAGCAAAGTTGGGTATGAACTGCCAATAATAACTACAGAAACAGACAAATTAGAGTAACTCAGTCTTTTTTTGAGGAATTGGCCTATTTATTACGGCAGCAACTTTGTTCTGGTCTAATGCTAGAGACAATCCTGAGACTACATTTCCTAAGGCTTTTAGTTCAGCATAACCAAAGTTGCATTTCTTCATAGATATCTTTAGTCCAACATCTGATATGGTTTTCAGAACCAGACCTATCTTCTCTAAGTGAGTTTCCCAATCATCAGAGTAGATGATAATATCATCAATGTACACCATCATCCACCCTTTCCGGATAAAAGTTCCAAAGACTGTGTCCATCATTCTTTGAAAATGTGAAGGGGCATTCTTTATCCCAAAAGGCATCCTCAGGTACTCATAGATGCCTAAGTGGCAGATAATCCTCATATAATTTTGGCTTTTAGCTTCAATGGGTATCTGGTGGAATCCTTTCAGCATATCCATTGTAGTAATTTACTTGGCTTTGGAAAGATTATGGAGGGAATGATCTATCCTAGGGATAGGGTGGTAATCTGCTTTAGTGTAGTTGTTAAAAATTCTGAAATCTCCCACCATCCTGAACTTGTTGTTATGCCAGGCTATGATGATGGGAGTGGTGATTTCCACTTGCTCATTATGCCCTACTTTCTGGAGTACTCCTATGTCCATGAGCTCAGTTATGTGTTCTTCTAATGCTACTGGGGACTTGGGGCTTTCCGGGTAAGCAGGTCTCCTCAATATTGGGGTAAAAGGAGGTTCTATGGTCAGGGTTAGTACGAAGTCATGTCCCTTGATATTACCTATGGGATGATCTTTGGTGCAAAAGGCACCCATGTTTTCAAAACATAATTTTACTAGGTTTTCTTGCTGATCAGAGGTAATTTGATCATTAAGAGAGGCTTGAAAAAAAAAATATTCACTTTTTAAAAGACTCTAGAGGTTTGTTTTCCATGGAGGTTGATATGTGACAGATCTGGAATTTCCTTTTCCATTCTCCTCCAAAGGTGAATTATTGGTCCTTGCTCTGGATCATATCTATCCCATACAAACAGAAAGCATCATTACCTAGTATTAAGTAATCACATAGGCTATTTTTCAAGACTACAAATTCAAGTTGAAGTGTTATGGATCCTTTACTGTGTGGGAAAACAATAGGCATAGTTATGACTCCTAAGGTATCCATAGCTGAATTGCAACTAATGAACTTGGCTTTGGGCACAGGAAGTAAGTGTTCTTTCCACATGGGGTAGTGATTATCTAAGAAATCAGTGCTGGTACATGAGCAGAAAGCTCCACTATCAAGCAAAATTCTGACCGGTTTCTTTTCAAACAAACCAGTGGCAAAGCAATTTTTACCCAGAGTGTAGCTCCTGCCAGTGACTGGTTTTACCGTAAAAGTTTTGGCGTCAGAGAAGTGCTCTAAGTTCATGGATTCATCCCACTTCTGAGGTAGTTTTGACTCTCCTTTAACATGATTAATTTCCATGCTACAACCTATATCTCCTGAGATGACATTGACAGGGCAAAATTCTGGTTCTTCCTTGTGTTGTTGGATGACTAGCTCTAGGTTGTCACCTTCTTCCTCACTATCAGATTTGCCATTGGTATTATTTATCCTCTTTCTAGGATGAGGACAGTCAGGTTGTCTATGCCCCTTGTCTCCACAGTTCCAGCATTTGAGAGAGGTGTTGGCTTTAACAACAGCATTCCCTTGTGGAGCAGCTAGCACTAGTTCCTTACCAACCTCTTTTTCCCCTCTGGGTCGGGTCTGAAGCTCTCTGGGTCTGTCTCTGGGCTTTTTATTGAGTTCCATCATGTCAATTATTTCTTCCATTACTCCTATAAGGGTGGGGAGGTCAGCGTCAATTGGTATCCTACACCATAAATTGTGTTCTAGGTGCCCTTTGCATTGTCCTAGTAATCGTTCATTGATCTCTTCTACAGAAGCTTGAGGATAGACACAGTCAATTCTCTTTTTCTGAGTCAAGCACCATTGGTGGGGGTGATCTCTAACCGGATCAAAGAAATCCTGCTCAAAAGCTTTGAGCATTTTCTTTTTCCATACTTGAGTAATAAACTGTTCTTTGATCAGTTCTTTCCACTCTTCCCATGGAACATCTCCTACCAGTTCTCTTTTGGAGATAACCCAATCTAAAGTTACCCCTTCAAAAAGCCTGGAAAACCTTACTAGGGCTATTGTCTTTGGTAAGCCAGAAGAAAGGATGTGGTGATCAATATATTTCATAAAACTTATAGGATCATATTCTCCTTCTCAAGAGAACTTAGGCCAATCTGTGATGGGGGGAAGCAATTTGATAGCTTGCTCCATTTCAGGAGAATAATTTTGGTGAGGAGGTGCAAGATTAAACCTAGGGTTGGGGAATCTAGGAGGAGGTATGTGGCGCTCAGAATGGTTAACAGCTTTGGATTTCAAAATCTGGAATAATTTTACGTCTCTAATATCATTCTTAATCATACTAAGCTGCATGTCCATTCAATTTTTGAGCTCATTTATGGAGTTCTCTAACTGGTTCCTATGGTCTCTCAAAGTATCTTCAAGGGAAGAGTTACTTGTAGAAGACTGGTTACAAATAATATCTTCTCTCAAAGTTGAGAAGTATTTCTCATAGTTGATCCTGTTCTTGGTTCTTTCCTCTAAGATAAGAGTCTTAATCTCTTCAAGATCAGAAGAAACTCCATTTTTGATGAGGGCAGTGGTTACTATCATGTTCAACTCAAGGAGGTACTCAGGGCTACTTTATTTCTCTTCCAATTGGTGGATCTTTTGGAGGCACAAACATATATTATTATCTAAAGCACTGAAGTTATTCCTGAGACTATTTGCAAAAGAACTATCTACAACTAGCTCTTGTAGGCCCCCTTTAATGCTTGAGCCAGAGCTTTCACTTCTGCCCATTTCTTTTGATTGTTGAAATCCTTCCTTGGTCTCTTCTGGTAAGAGGATCTTGCCTTTCCCTTTTTTTTGGGGGGAGGCTAGATTTTCTTGAGGTGATCCCAAGGATTCCACCCCTTCACTTATTCTTCTAACTCCTGCTTGGTTATTATCTTTTGTAATGCCTTTTGAGAAATCTGGGCTTTCCTGCAGTAGAAGACCTGGATCTTCACGTTGGCCTCTTTCTCCGCTTGCATTACCTTTTGCCACAAGGACATGTGCTCCTTGATTAGCATTTTCCAGGACTCCTCTTGCAGTCCTTGAGAAGGAGCTCGGGAGGAGGAGCTGGGAAGAGCAGCTGGGGATGGGATCCTCTGGATTGGCTGGATACCCAGGTCTTTCATTCTTTGTAGAGTCAACGGATGGATTATTCCGCTTGGCTCTGGAGTGGGTGAGAGAGGTGAAGCGTCCATCTGGTCCTCTGATTCTAGAAATATTTTATTAAAAGCAATAAGTAACTTATATAGATGCTTAAAACAAGTGATATAATGTGGCTTACTCTCTGAGTTTGGAGTGGCCACAGATTCCTCTCTAGTTGGGGACCTAGGTTGGATGGGAGCTTCTACAACAGGGTAGTTGAGTACTATTACTGGAGTGGTGACTGGTGGAGCTTCTACCTCTGCAGTGGTAGCAGTTGGAGTTAATGGGAAAGTGGGCGGTCCAGAAACTAGAAAGTACCAGATATAAGATTTATAAGTTAGTTCATAATTAAAAAATTTTAAAGAAATTTTTGGAAAAATCTCACTTTTTAATAGCTTGAATCTGATATGAGCAGGGGGTTGAGTCTTAGCCCAATCTCTGTGATACTTAAAGATGAGTTTGACACGGAACCTTCCTTCAAATTCTTGTTCCTCTCTGAGTTTTGAGTGGAGAGAAATCAATTCCTTCTGTTCTAAAGGAGATAGAAGTTCCCAATCAGTTGTTTTGTAATTGTTGATATACTCTTCTTTTCGGAGTTTTAGGAGTTTAAGTTAGTATTTAATAATTTCTGCATTATTCTTTAATTCAACTTCAGAGTAAGGAGTCCGGGAAAATATTAGAAAATAATTTTTCAGATTTTTTTGTATTTTTTGAGTATTTTTGAAGTTTGGTAATTTATAATGATTTTTTTGGAATTTTTGGTTAATTTTTTGAAAAATTATTAAAAAATTATTAAAAATGGCACAGGATCAATAATTATATCAATTATTTCCCGGCCAGACTCTTAATTGTCAGCGCACTAGATTCCAAGGACCTAGCTCCTTCTAGCTACTAGAGGTGATAGAAAATTTAGAGCAAAAATGTCAAAAAATGCCAGAGATATATTTTGGCTGAAAGGGTTAAATTTATTTATATATATATATATAAATAAATTTAAAAGGAGGGGCCAAGAACTCAATGGGGTTTTTGAGCCCTCCTGAACACAGGTATATGTCTGTTAAGGACAATATAGATGCAATTTTGGTGCCTGTGGGGTTTACAAGGACTCCTTTCAAGAAGGTTGTGTGTAATTTCCTTGGGGTTTGGGTTATGCAGAACCTGAAAAAAGGGATATAAGTCAGCAGGATCACTGACTAGGCCTATATCCGGACTTATTCTTGATGGATGGGCTAATATGTAGTGATTCAGGGTGCTGGAAGCTGATGCTGGGGCAGGCTAAATGGCTGGATGCTGATTTTGGCCAAAAATAAGGATTCAAGAGTTTTGTCTATAATTTTATCAGAAAGTGGTCCAGGATCACACACTTATTTCTTATAAGGGTTTCATGGCTTGAGGAAAAAAATATCTGAAGCAATCATTAATATATAACTGGATGAATCAGTCAGAAATGGCTGGGGGAGGAGCCTTTATTTATATCATTTTGGGTCCCCTCAAGGAGCAGTCTTTTTACCAACCAAAGGAGGGTGACCCAGGCTAGTACTGAGGCCAGGAAGCCATTTTTGTGTTCTTTTAGACCTACCCTGGTCACTACAGAGGTACAGGAAGCCCTATGTCATCATGCTTGGGGCTTGATACACGTTTCTGTACCCTGAATGACCTCACTGTATCAGCCAAAGAAGTAGTTTTCAATTAATAAAATATAGTGAACAAGGCTAATTATGAGGCTAAGGGACCATCAGTGTGTTTTTGTGGACCTGCTTCAGCCACTACAGAAGTATGGAGAGTCTTATGTCATCATGCTTGGGGCTTGGTACACGTTTCTGTACCCTTACTGATCTCACTTTATCAGCCAAAGAGGTTGTATTCAATTGATATTTTTAAATATAAGCCATGGTCTCCTGAGGCCAGGGCCTTAAACACATGCTCATGAGACTTCTTTCTGAGGGCTGATTTTAAGTATGAGGCTCTTCTTTCCATATTTTCTTCATTGGGGTTTCTTTAATTGAGTAGTGAGCCCCTGGTTGTGACTAGTTACATACAGTCTACATTGTACAGGGTCCATGGGAGATTGTATGGGTGCCTGGTATATTGTGAGCAAGTTAGCACAAAGCTAATCTACTGTTTATCCCCATTGCACACTCTCAGGGTGCTAAAGTAACTAATATTAGTCTAATTAAATCTACTTAATTGGGTGTTAATCCAGTGGTTGTGACTAGTTATGTACCGTCTTCCTTGTATAGGGTACAGAGGAGGTTGTATAGGTGTCAGGTGTCTTGTGGGCTAGTCAGCACAAAGCTAGGCCTCTGTGTATCCTCATTGTACCCTCTCAAAATGCTACTGTACCTATTGTGTACTCTTTTGGGCCCAAACCTTCTGTACAGGTCACATTACAGGGGACCCTGACAACCTTTGATACAGCTCTCAAAAGGATTCAGGGCCCAATTTTTCCAAACTTTCTGTTTGTTTGGGAAGTCGCATGCTGTTTGCTACCTTGTGGTGGTGCTCTAAGTTATTATTTCCGTATTTTTTTATTCATTATTATTATTCATTCATTTTCATTTCTGGGGTCTTTAGTCAGTTGTTTCTGAATAGTAGCCAGCTGACACACTCCCACAATCATGAATGAGAACTCAGGTTCAAACTTCATTAGCAAGTAGGGACAACTAAATTCCAACTCCAAGTACATCAAATTCAGGTACCAGTATCTCCTCATACTGGCCTTCAAGTCTTCAATCTCATTCAAGCAAGTGTCCACCCAAGAGATGAAAGCCAACATATTCACAAAGCCCCTGGGTCCAACCAAAGTAGAAGCCTCCCTGGTGCAATTGCACATGACCTTGGACAAAGCCGAAGGAGTTTTGTGAACAATTTCACCTGGGTCAACAATTGCAACCACAGCAGCACGCTGGCGCGCAGGTGGATGGAGTCACAACTAAACCACTTACATTTACCCTGCTTGTCAATGCCATTCAGGCCCCCTGAGGTCAGTTCACCAGAAGGAAACCAACCCCAAACCACCACAAAGGACACATGAACTGCTGCCAACCATTGTGGTGTCATTATATAGACTTGGATTAGGAACTATGTCGCAGCCAGCGCCCTCAGGAATTGGTAGGTCAGGCTCAGCATTTGGGATGCATGTGTTGTCAGCAGTGGCCACTGCAGGATCAGCAGTTGGTACCGCGGGGCTCAGCATACCGGGCGTGTGTTGGTCCTGATTGGATGTGGTGGGCTTCAGCCTGCTTGGAAAATATGGAACTAGGAATGGAGCCAGCCCAACTGGTTTTGCGGGCAGTAAGAGCGGGGAAATCACAGGGCTATGTACGTGGGCAGACGCGCGCAAGGACAGGCCAACCTGTGGGGGCAGGAAATCACATGGCCCGCTGGGGGGATATGGATAATGTGGGGGGCTCCAAGTAGGGTGCAGCAGGGGGCTGTGTCATGAGAAGGAAAAACTGGGTGTGTGTGTAACAGAAGGCGGGCTTGAGGTTTGGCGGCATGGTAATGGGTTAGGGTTAGGCTGGGGTTCTGGTTCCTACGTTTTCTTTCTATTTGTTGTTGGACTATCATTGCGCTTGTACTTAGGTTAGGGTTGAGAGTCAGGACATAAAGTCCGCGCTCTCAGGGTCAGCTTGGGGGAATATATTGTATCATCAGACCATGGATCACAGAGTAGTAAAAAGGAATTTATCATCATCATCTCTATCTCTCTCATCAGGGAATCCTCAGACCTTACAGACACTAGGACCATCAATTCAGGAACTTGGGAACCAGCCAGGAGAGTCTCTTCTTTCTTGTTTCCACAGCATGAACCATGCTAACCATTGGATCTCAAGCTCAGTTGACAGAACCTAAGTGCAGACTTCAGGAGGGGCAAGAGTAAGATTGGGTGGATTTAATTTTCCCTTATGTACTAATCTCATTACCTCTTCTTTCATGGCCACTCTTTCCATCATCTTTTTCTTATCCATCAATCCCAACTCAGCCCTGATTTTCATTGCCTCATGCCTGAATTTCTGTAATCCTTGCTGTACTCACTCTGAAGTCAAATTTCAACACTGACCTGTGAGACTGAGATCACTCTCTGGTGAATACCAAATCCCTACTAACTTTTTTGTCTCATTTGTGATTCATTGTTCTAATTCCTTGCATGTCTTTGCATATTGCTAGCTTTTAATGTTACTACCGTTTTGATTGACTAGCTGAAATATTAGCTAAAGACTTGAAAGATTATATAAATATCAGTTTTTTGCAAGGAACTCAACTCTGAGGTCATATTTTTGAAAAAAAAACTTCATTCAATTCAATAAAAATAAGAAAAATGATGAAAATTGATTTTATTTACACAAAAATATGATATTCCCAGTGGAATCAAAATACCTTTGGGTCAAATATAACAAATGTAGAAAAATTATACATGTACCAATTTGATTCTGGGTATTCAAATTTTTTGAAACATTTCAACAATAAAATAAGTAATGACAAGAAAAATGTTGAAAAAATATTAGAAACATTTCTTTGAAGGAAATTCCAGATTTCTGATGGCATTTAACTACATTTGTACCAAAAATAAGAAGAACCAGAAAAATTCTACCTGTTTCTATTTCATGAGGGGGATTCAAATATTTTTGAATATTAAAACAAAAGCTTCATCAAGTAAAAAAACAAAAAAAAAATTTAATATATTTTTTTCTTTCAATGGGAATTCATATTTCCAGTGGGAAGTTCATAAAAAGACATAGAAAAATGCAAAATATACCTATTTCATGAGGAGAATTCAAATATTTCAAAAAGTTCCAACAAAGAATTCATTTTTTGATGTAAAAATAGTAATGAAATGAAAACTTCATTTCTATGAATAAAGATTGATATCTCTGATTGAATTTAAATACATATCATTTTACAATAAACAAAAATCAATAAATAAAAACAACACATATCTATTGAATGATATGAATCTGAATAATATTAAAAATCACACAAGAAACTCCATCAAGTGCAACAAAAATTAAAGAAATACCTCAAAATTATTTCTTTCAATAAGAATAAATCAATCTTTTTTATTCTGTTGCTTCATGGACTTAATTTTGAAAAATTTGAATTATTCCCATTGAAAATGTTTATTTAAAGGTTTTTCATGCTTTTTATGTTTTTAAAAATTATATTTATATTCCATTAGGGGTTTATCAGAGTTAAAATTTTGAAAAATTTAAAAAGCTTATTTCAGGAAAAATGTCAATTTTCAAAAAAATATTTTTTTATCAAAATAAACAATGAATCAATGGTTTTAACTGAAAAAAGTAAAATTTTGAAAAAAGTGGATTGACCTGAAATAAGCCTTTTAATTTTTTGAAAATTTTAACTCTGATACTCCCTAAGAATTTCTATTTCAATTTATATAATTAATTTATTGGTATTTATTTGTTTATTCTTGAGCTTTATGTATTTTATTTTTTAATTTTTAATAAAATTTGAATCAATCTAATTGAATAGCTTTGTTTCAGTGTTCTGAATGTTTTTGTTTTTTTTTAAAATTATATATATACATTTCATCAGAAATATCAATCTTTATTCAAAGAAAAGAATCTTTCATTTTATTGTTATTTTTGTGGTACTCAACAAATTTTTTGTTAATCTTCTTCAAAATTTTGTAATTCTCTTCATAAAATGGGTATATGTAGCTTTTTTTTATCTTGTTATGTGTGGGATAAGGTATTTACATCCCACTCAAAATATAACTTCTTATTCAAAGAAATTTTTTTTTATATTGAAGGATTTTCTTTAATTAATTAATCTTTTGTTGGATTTTTCAAAATAAATGACTTCCCTTCATGAAATAAATATTTGTAGCATTTTTCAATTTTTTTATTTTGTTTGTCCAAAGGTGGTTAATTTCATCAGAAATCTGGGATTTTCTCAACAAGTATGTTTTAAATATGTTATATATTCCTCTTTGTAATTTATGATATTTTTGTAGGAATATTTCAAAAACTTTGCAATCCCAACATCAAATAGGAATATGTAGCATTATTGCATGGTTTTTTGTGTTTGGTACCAAGGTATTTCAATCTCACCAGAAATATTCCACTTGGTGTAAGTAAAACAAATTTTCAACCTTTTTCTTATTTTTCTTGAACTGGATGAAGGTTTTTCTAAAATCTGACCTCATATTTTAATTCCTTAAAAAATCTAATATGTATTGTATTTTTACAGTTCACATTATTTCAAGTGATGTCAATCAATGGATTCTCCTGAAACTTCTACCCCAGGAAGACCCCACAAGGGGGCTGGAGGCCTCAATGTAGCCCCCAAGGCCTCAAATAATGTTTTCAGGCTTTAGGGGACACAAAATTTCTCAAAGGGTGTTTTCACCCACCCCAGGCACTCTTTTTAACCTTAGAAAGGTTTTGCAAACCTTAAATGTATAAAATGATACCTTTTTCATATTGACACATCTTTTTAAGTTTTAAATGCCATCCCGGGGTAGAAAACCATGCCTGAAGGCATGATTATAGTGAAAATAATTACTGCAACCATGCCAATGACACCTTTTGGCATTATTTTAGTAAATAAATGCTAAAATGAGGCCTTTTTCAAAAAAGGTGTCATTTG
This sequence comes from Puccinia polysora, assembly GCA_025617555.3. Taxonomy (NCBI): domain Eukaryota; kingdom Fungi; phylum Basidiomycota; class Pucciniomycetes; order Pucciniales; family Pucciniaceae; genus Puccinia; species Puccinia polysora. Next base: position 43,878,124 of record CM062613.1, read on the forward strand.
GTAGTTTTGAAGGCGGATATTTCTCCTGGGCCCCAAAGGACATATCCCAGGTCATGGAGACTGGATTTTTGTTCTGGACGCATTGGAGTTGTTGATTTGAATTCCACCCCCTTCATTCAAAACCCAAGCTTGATTGAAACCACTATTTTGATTGGAAGAAGAGGTAATTCTAATCCATTCTTTCAATGTCAAAAATGATTTATGAGACAATGACCAATCATCCTCCCTTTTTTTTAATCAGATAATCTGTTCCTGTTAAAATAATTTTTGATAATAAAAAGCAGTTTCTTCTTTCAATTCTGGAATTCCATTTTCATTCAAAAATTCATATGTTTGCAATCTGATTAATATTGAAAAATAAATACAGACTTGCTTTGTTGAAGATCAATAAATTCTGCAGGTGCAGCTTATGCTATGAAAAATATATTGTTCCAGAATACCAGAATCTTTCTTCCAATGATCAATTAGAAACAAAATTCAAATATCATCTTTCTCAATCACAATATTGGATTGAGAATTTCATAGGATTACTGAGGGTAAAATGGGCCAGCTTAATAGAAATGCAAAACCAGCTCCAAAATTCTAAGGAAATGAAGATACTCATCAAACGGATTCTATTCTGTGTTATTCTTCATGAATTATAGGCCAAAATCAAATCTGAATAGAAAAATATCTTTGAAGACAATATTCCTGACCCTCCTCAAGCTGTTCCTTAATCAGTATTTCCTTCATCTTTTTCCTTGGGATAGCAGATTCTTCCTATCACTCTTGATAATTTTTAATGATGATTTTTCTTTTATAAACTTATTAAACATTCATTGCAACAAGTCCTTTTCTTTTTTTTCTTTTTTTTTCCTTTTTTTATTTTTTTTTATTTTTTTTCTTTTTTTCTTTTGTTTCTTTTGTTTCTTTTTTTTCTTTTTTTTCTTTTTGTTTTTTTTTTTGGTTGGGGGGGAGGGGGGATTGGTTTAGGATTTTTGATCACCCAAGAATCCTGCACCATTTTTTTTCCTTGGGTGAAATTGGAGTTTTTTCAGTCAACCCCCATCTCTTGGTCACCAGTCACCCCCCATTACCCTCCTCCATGTAACTGCCAACAACTCCACCTCATCCAACTGAAACCCTCCTTACCATACCACCAAGATCCACCAACACCTCAAACAAATCCACCACCTCACCAAAATCTCCATCCCCTACTCATAACCCTCACCACCATCATCATCTTCTCCTCACCACCAACCTTCACCATAACCAACCACCTCCTCCTAACCATACCGCCTATCTCAAGCTCAAGTTCATTGACCCTCCCCCCCCCCTAATAAAATCCCCTGTCCCCTGTTCTCCTTGTGGATCCTCTCCCTTTCTTTTCTACCACCAGGCCTAAAACACAGCTCCTTAAATCCCCCCTGGACCCCCTTTGTCTCCCGCTTCATTCCACCCCCCAGGTATTTCTCTTTCACTCTCCTTTCTCTTCCACTCTCCTTTCTCTTTCACTCTCCTTTCTCTTTCACTCTCCTTTGTCTTTCACTCTCTTTCTCTTTCACTCTCCTTTCTCTTTCACTCTCCTTTCCACCCTCCTTTGCTTGCTGCTCAATTGGCTAGGTATGTTTTGATTCAATTTTCAAATCAATCTGTAAATTTTCTAGAAAGTTAGAAAATTTCCTCATGTGTGGAAGCTGTACCAATTTGGGCTTTGTTTGCTTATGCTTTGAGGTGACCAGGGAAGTTTTTTTTCTTTTTCTTTTTATTTTTTGTTTCAAATATCTTTTTTTTTTTGATCAACATGGTCATCATAAAATCACTGAAATTAATTTTTTTATATTTTTCATTCTCATGCTTGGGTTGGCCAAATTTCTATTCTTTTCCCCCTCTTTTTTAAACCTTTGATTATTTACCCAGTGCTTTGAATATGGAATTACCAACAGCTGTTTTTTTTGCCTCTTGATTTTTGATTTATTTTCATTAATTAAAATGTAATTTTTTTTATTTGTTCATCACTCTTTCTAATCAATTTGCAATTCAAAAATACCAAGCTGCATTTTTTGCTCCTTCCTTTGAAACACCTATTATTATTTTCTGGTTCAAACTGTTAAAAAAAAAACTCAAAACTTTTTTTTCTTTATCAAAGTAAGGGCATTTGCCAACACATTATGGGATTTTTTCAATTGAAAAGCAGAAACAAACATTGAAAGAATAAGGATTGTATAAGAAAGAGGGCTTAAAAGAAAAATTCTGAAATATATTTAGAGTTCAAAATAAAAAGTAGAAAGGGGAAACTTATGTGTTTTCTTAGGATAGTTTTAATTTTGGATCTTTACCCTGGTGTTGAGTCTGTAAATAGAATCATCAGTCAAAATCTCACCCTTAAAAAGCCCCAAAAATCAAAAAAACAATAAAGCTGTTCCATTTTTCCAGCTTTGGCACTTTTTCTATTAAAGATAAATCTGATCATTAGTTTTTGGTGGAAATTTTGAAATTCATCCCTTTGTATCAACTCAACAAGGAAGAAAATAAAAATATCGAATTTGTGACAACTAACCTCCAACAATGCAAAAACTTTGTCAACACTTTTGGGACTTGAATAAAATGGGTTGAAATGATGTGAGACATTGGATGGTAAAAATTAATTTTCCTTACCAAATTGTTTCTTAAATATATCAAGGAATCTTCTTTCCAATCTTCTCCTGAGAAGCTCAATTTTTTGAATATAAAATCCAAATGTATCTTCCAGTTATTAGGTGGAATTTTCTGTAAATTGGCCAAGATTCCCTATGAATCCAATCAGTAAACTTTGAGATAAAATAAAATTCACTCCTTTGCCTCCTTAAAATTGGGAACCAAACCAACTCAATTCAATTTTGCAACTTGTATTCCTTTTGAATCCAGTTGTTTCTTCAGAGCTCCCCATATCAACAAAGGTGATCTATCTGCACATGTCTTTTGCCTTGTGGTTCCAACAAAAAAATCCAATGGTCAAATTATTGACAGATTGGATCAATACAATGCTTCTGAAGGTTGTTTTGTTTTTCCTGACTTGATATGTGGCAATTGTTTAAAGAAAAAATTTTTTTCAAAAATGGTTTGGGAGGCTAAAAAGTACAAGTATTGCAATTTTCCTCCTTTCAAGTTGGTCAATCATACCAGAATGGTCAGTTCAATTCAAATCAAACAAGGAGAATATAAAATTCAGGGACCTATCTAATTGGAAGATTAACTTTATTAAAAAATAAATTAATAAAAATAAGAACTTTTTGTATATTGGAGATGTTAAGAGAAGTCTCAAAAATTATTTTAATTTTTTTTTTACTTTTTTGATCTGAAAAAGCAATTTATTTACACTACAAGTATTTCAGCAATTCTCTCCATTTCCTTGACAGGTCTACCACTCCCAAAAAATGCAAAATCTAAGGATAACTTGTCCTTTTATGAGATACCAGTTGATCCTTCTCCTTCTGCACTTTCTCAAACTCCAGCTGAGTCTTTCTCAAATTCAAATGAGAAACCACATTTTTTTATTTATTTCTTTGTTCATCCTATTTCTTTTCTTTATCAATTCCAATTCATATCACCAATTTTTCCTTTTCAAACTGAATTTTTCTATTTTCCACTTCAAGCCCATCACTTTCAATCTGTGAATTAGCTGGTTTGAAATGGCCTATCACTTTCAATCTGGGACTTAGCTGGTTTTCAATGCATATTGGTGAGTTAGTATGTATACATGTTCCAAAATTGGTGGAATTATTCAATTTCCTCACTCAAATCTTGCTTCTAAATGATCTGTTCAAAACCTCTCAAGATGGTATTTTTTCTCCACCATTGATGAAATTGGGGGATCATGTTTTTTTAGTTTGATGCCTTATTTAACTTGACTGAGTATGAATGTAGCTGAAAATAATTTCTGGTAGTGGATGTTGAAGTGGGAGGCCCTATTGGCTTAAGAATTTGGTTTAGTAAAAAAGGGTGGGGATTTTTATAGGAAATCAGTGATTATTCTATAAAAAGATTTTTAAAACAATTACTCACAGTTGGTGGGGACAAAGATTTTTCTATTTTTGGAGGGGGTTATGCATTCAAATCACCCTCCTCCAGGTGGAGATTGCAGTGAATGGGTTGATAAAAGCTTGTAAGCAGCCAATCCCAAGGGGAATGTGTTGAATTCATTCCAATTTATCATTGATGAAAATGTGGAAAAATTAGACCTGTTCTTGTCTGTATATCTTCCTTGTGTTGAGTTTTGGACCTCATCTTCTGTCCGCTCACCCCCCTTCTCTCAGCGCATTTATACTTAGTTTCATTATTATATATGTTTTGAATAAATCTAGTCTGTTCTGACCAAATCTATACATTATTATTGCTTGTATGAGATACTCATAGCTTTCCCATCCACCATTATATGTCCTGATACCTATTGCTATCCAGGCCAAGTTACTATTGTATGTCCGGTACCTGTAGTTTGCCAGCCACCTGTCACCTGACCTTTACTCATGAATGTCATTCAACATAACTATTGTGATACTTCTCACTCTCAACCATTTCATCCGGTCTTACCTTATTCAATATTCTTTTTCCTTCAAAGGCCCATTTGTGGTTCTCTAGTTGTCTATAAATACTCTCTTGTCTATGATCTCTTGAATGAAAAACATTAGATTTTTCACCCTCTTCATCCAGGGCCACCTACTGAAACCCCTCCTAAATCTGGTCCCTTCTGGACCCCTTGAGTCAGATTGAACCCTTCTCCTGCCTAATTCGCTCCTCTCATTTCTCTCCTCATCATCTTGTCAAGCCCATATTCCAACACCTTGTCTTCAGATCCTTGCCATTAAAAGAGTTCATTTTTAAATGCTTCTTCCTGGATCAAGATTTCATCATTATACCCATTTTGTGGCTGAAAATTGGCTACCATCTCCTTCGAATCAATGGATCTTGCATGTCTGGTTCTTTCTCCACAGAAGCTACCTGACAGGACCCATTTTCACCACAAAGCACCAGGTTAAAAACAGCTGATTTCTTTGAATGATTTTGAGGGTAGAACATTTTGGTTCTGCAAGAGGAGGGGGTTTCTGTTCTTTCAAAGGGAAGTCACCAATCTGGTGGCCCCAATTTTTAAGTTTGATACAGGGATTCTTCCAATTGAGCTTATATTTTGACAAATTTTTGCTTCTACCCATCACTGACTGCAATGGTTTGCCAGGGTTGCAGTTATTGAGTAAGGGACAGGCATGCGCTGCATTGGTTCTATGGGCAGGCAGACCTGAGGATTAACTCAGGAGTAAGCTTCTTTGTAGATTGTGAGTAGAAAATTGTTAACACAAAAGAAATTTGAGAGCAGCAATGAGGGTAAGATCCTCTGACAAGAAGCGGAGGGGAACAGGAGCAGCATGGACCTTTGAGAGCAGCAATGATGGTAAGATCCTCTGACAAGACGCGGGGGGGATTGGAGCATCACTGAACTAGTGATTTAAAGGAAACAAGCACAAGGTGGGTTGAATTGCAAATTGATTAAGGTGCAGTTAAATGAGAAGCAAGATGGAAAAGAAAACCCAGGGGACATTTGTACAGAATGGTGGGGGGGGGAAGTGGATGGAAAGAAGTACATTCAAGAGCGGCAATGAGGGTAAGATCCTGTGACAAGATGCGGGGGGGAATGGGAGCAGCATGGACCTAGTGAGTTAAAGGAAACAAGCACAAGGTTGGGGAAAAGAAGGGCGGGTGGAGGGGGTTCTTGGGTGGATAAATACTGATTTGGGAAGGAGAAGTGGTTTGAGGAGTCTGCAATTTGGGGAGAGGAATTTGAAAAAGACTTGTAAAAGAAAGTCAGAAGATGACGGATAGACATTGATTATTTTGGTTGGACAGACGTAATGACATAATGCAAATAGGGAAGGGGGGAGGGGGAAATGGGTGAGACATGTAGGGGTTTGGTGCCGGCTTGGATGATGATGGTCAGCGGGGAGTTTCTTGTTGTTTAAATATACCCAGGCACCTGATTCTATTTGCACCCTCTAGGGTTAGCCCCATGATGAAGCGTAGGTGTTCACTGAGCTTGGGGCCTGTGAGTTTTTTGGTGAGTGCGTCGGCGGGCAGTTGATGGGACAATAGGTATTCCAGGATCAGTTGCTTGCTTAGAACCAGTTTGCGTACAAAGTAGAGTTGGAAATTCATGTGGCGGTTTCCGTGGTGATAGATGTTGTTGGACGTGATGGCTTGGGAAATTTTGTTGTTGGTCAGAAGGGAGATGGCAGGGAAAGTTCCACTCATTTCTTCGATAAGGTTTGCTACCCAAGTCAGATCTTGGCAGCATTTGGTGAGGACATTGAACTCTGCCTCGTCTGATGAAAGTGAGACAACTTTTTGCTTGTGGCTGCGCCATCCCACAGTTCTGTTGTAGTAAACAAGAGACCCTGAGAAAGAACGCCACTCACATGTGCCCCCATGATTGGTGTCACAGAAACCCATCAGCTTATTTGGGGGATGGGGGGCAGAGGATTTGCCTAGGGCAAGCTCACATTGCTTGAAATGTTGAAGATACCAAAACACATGGGTAACTTCCTGGTAGTGATGGGCAGTGGGCTTCTTGAGGAATTGAGAAAGGAAGGCACAAGCAAAGAATAGATCAGGTTGGGTGCACAGGGCCAGATAATGGAGGAGTCCAATTTCCCAACAATAGTTGAAGGGGGGATTTATGGGGGTGTCAGAGGTATCTGCCTTAAGGGATCAGTATGTGTTTGGAAGGGGGCGGGAGTTCTGCAGTGGTTACAAATAGCAAATTCAAGGAGGATTGCTTCTATGTATTTGTCTTTGCAAAGGGAGAAGTAGCTGTTGTTTGTAGTTATCCAAATACCCAGAGCGTACTTTGCAACACCAAGATCCTCCATTTCAAAGTGATCAAGGATTTTATTCCAGAAATTCTCTGCCCATACACCTCCCAAGAGGATATTGTCAATGTGGGCATACAGCCAGAGAGGGTTTGCCTGGTTGGCCAAGTGGTAGAAACAGGGGTTGGTGTTGGAGGGGAGTAGACCAATGTGTTTGAGAGCCGTGGTGAGGGCAGTGTGCCAGCACCATGGGCTCTGTTTGAGGCTGTAGATTTTTTTATTCAGGATGAGGGTGTTGGTCTGAATGGGGGAGAGGCCCTTGGGGCACCAGATGAAAAAATTTTCCTCTGGATTGCCATTTAGGAATGCACATTTTACATCCATTTGGTAGACTGGGAAGGAATGTTTGGTGCACAGGACAAGGAGCATTTGTAGGGAGGTAAGTTGTCTGGTGGGGGAGAAGACGTCTGAGTAGTCAAGACTGTTGAGTTACAGAGTGATAATTCAATTGGTATTGATCAAAGAGGGCTAATCCAGTTGAGTTATCAGTTTAGGAACAGCTAAGAAAAGAAATGAAATAAAAATAAATAAAATAAAGAGAACAAACATCAAGCACGGGACAGCTATGACGTGTGGTGGTTACGTTAGTTGGAAGAGACACAATGAGAAGATTGAATAACACGACAAGGATAACTTTGACAAGGAAAGAATAACTGAGGGTTAGATCTGACATGTGTTGGAGAATTGGCAATGGACAATAGTCTTACAAGTCAGTCCATGATTGATAACTGAGTAGATGAGCGTAGGAGTCAAGATGATGACAAGCAAAAGAGAAGATATAAAAAGAATAAAGAAAGAAATGAAATGAAGAAAGATAGAGATACAATCAGGTGCCAAGTAGTGATGTTGAGAGTCGAGATGTTGAGTTGATTTTTTTGAGTTGGTAGTTGATTAAGAGCCCAGGGAAGTCCCTGAAGGTTGTGCGTGGTGGATTCTAAGAGAAATCTGGATCCCTGGGGAGGAGAGCAAAGATTGGGGCGTGGTGAAAGGTGGACATGAGTTTGAGATAGTGATAGAGTCCGCGCCAGTTTGTAGGTAACAGTGAGGAGTGTCACAAAGGAAGAGCACGGAGGCAGGATTATTTGACAAAGACCCTCCCTCTGCCAAAAACCCTGGACGCACAGTTGAGCTTTGAACTTTGAGAGGTTGCTATTGGCGTCTGTTTTGGGTGGAACACCCAGATGGTGCTTATAAAATGGATGCTTTCATTTGGCTGAGGGTGGTATGGGGACCAGATGCCATGTTTGGCAATGTTGGCCAGCTCTTCATTGATTGCCTTTATCCAGTGGGTTGGGTGTTGGGGCCATTGACCACTTCCTCATAAGTTTTTGTATCTGGGGTCAGATAAGAGATGGCATTAGCTGAGTGGTCTTGGTTTCTAGAGCTGAGAATATTGCGTGAGTCTATGTTTACAATGTATTTGTCAGATGGGGGTTTGGATGTCCAGGTGTAGTGTTTCCCATTGTGAGGAACAACGGGTGTCTCAGAGGTGGGGAGGGGGGAGGGGTGAGAAGGGGGGGCAGGGAGTGTGGGTGGGTTGAGGGAGGGGTTTTCTTGGGGTTTTGGAGTGTTGGAAGGGGGGGAAAGTAGCTGGGTGGGGTTAAAATCAGAGGGAGTGGATGGGGAGGAGGGAGGAGGTTGAGGGGAGGGTGGATCATTGTGGGAGAGGGGGATACTGAGATTGTTGGAGTCAATGGGAGCATTGGGATTGATGAAGGGGAATATGGATTCATGGAATTTAATGTGATGAGTAATCATGACATTACCTGTCTCAGTATCCAATACTTGGTAGGTCCGGCCTCCATTCCCATATCCCTGAAAAATCCCGGCTGCTCCTTGATCCCCAAATTTTCCTTTTGGTTTGTTTAGGTGATAGAAAGCTTGAAAACCAAAAGTTTGCAGGTGTTTAATTGATTAATTTTTTCCAAACCATTTTTTGTGAGGGGTGGTGAGACCCATTTTCCAACATGGAGTGAGGTTTTCTAGGTAGACAGCTGTGCAGGCGGCTTCTGCCCAGTATCCAAGTGGTAGCCCCGAGTCCTTGAGGAGGCATCAAGCTTTTGCCACAGTGGTACGGTTGCCTTGTTTGGAAATGGGATTGTTTTCAGGGTGGTATGGTGAAGTAGTGAGGTGTTGAATCCCCATGGAGGAGTAGATTTTTAATAGCACAGTTTTTTTGAATTCAGTTCCATTGTCACTGACCAGGTAGGTGATTTTTTCATTTGCTTCAACTTGGATTTTGTTGACCAAAGTTCTGAGGGCATTTTCTGTGTCTGATTTGAGGTCCAGGAATTGTATCCATACATAGTGCAAGAAACCATCCACCACTCTGAGGAAATACTTCTTCCCAGAGATTGAGGAAGGGGTGATTGAGCCGCAGAGGTCCATGTGAAGGTATTCAAGCTTTTGGGAGGGAGTGAGGAAGGTTCCTGGGAAAGTAAGCTTATGGCTTTTTGCTTACATCACACAAAGGGCAGATGAGTTTGGAGAAGTTCATGTTGGGGTACATCTTGGAGAGATAGGCAGATGAGTTTGGAGAAGTTCATGTTGGGGTACATCTTGGAGAGATAGTTGGTATATGGATGGCCAGAGGCCCGGTGAAGGATGATTTCTTTGGAGGGGGAGAGGGTGGAGGCACTATGGGTGAAGTGTTGTTCTTGATGAACTACAAAATTGCCGGACTGAAACAATCCTGTCATTACTGTGTTGGATTGGTGATCCTTGACCAGGAAGCTGCTTTCCCCTCCAGAGGAGGTGGTGTGGTTGTTTTGCAGGAAGTTTACCATGCAAATGAGGTTGGTGGCCAGGGAAGGTACAAGAAGACAGTTTTTTAGAGAGAGTTTCATCAGGGGAAGATCCAGGAAGACAGTTCCTTTCCCGGTGGCTTTTATGGACTTTCCATCCGCAAGGTAGATGTTCTCATTGGTTGGGGAGAGGGTTGAGAAGAAGCTGGGGGAGTTGAACATGGTTGCCGGAGCACCAGATTCCAGAATTATTTCTGAGGTTGAGGTGGCAAACGCAGAGACCATGGTCTTCACAATTTTTGCTTTGGTTTTTCTTTTTAGTTGACTACATTTGGACTCAGGGTGCATGGTTAACGGATTGTGTACGCCGTTTGAGTAGCAAGGATAGTCTGGTCTAGGGTTGTAGCGTTTAATGGCAAGGGCCTTCAAATGTTCTACTGATTTGGCATTTTGCTGGATGTACAATCTGAGCTCTTCTAATGTGTCCTTTAGAGAAGGGGTCTTCTTTTCAATTTTGCACTTTTTTATGAGGAGCTCTCCTGCAATGCCAAATTCAGGGGGAAGGTTGACTATGGCCCACATGGCAATAACGGAGTCAAGGAGGGCAAATGGTCTGGAGGTAGTGTTGTCAATAAGACTGCATAGGAGGCGGGTGTTCTCAGAGAGGGTGTTTAGGTTTTCCTCAAGTGAGCCGGATGTGAGGGTGCTAGTAAAAATACAATTGTGGTAAATGGTCTGGTTTTGGATTTTTTTAGGTTGATAGCAATTGTTTAGGAGATTCCACAGTTTTGAAGGATCTCCTTGAGCTTTGGGGCTAAATTCAGAGATGATCTTGGGATCACAGTTCAGGGAGATAATGGCGTAGGCATCAGCTAGTCAATTAGGTTCAAGGGTGTTTAGGTGATTTTTCTCATTGTCAGATTCCGCCTGAACAACTAGTCTGAAAAGATGTTTGAGCTGGAGGATAGACTCCATCCTGAGTTTCCAATCAAGTTAATTGGTCCCAGATAGCTTGGACTTCTCAAGGAGTTCAACGGATAGTTAAACCATGTTGGAAGAATCTTTCTAGGGCTTTTGTAAAGAACTATTCCAGTCTCATAATCTGTTAACACAAAAGGACTTTGAGAGCAGCAATGAGGGTAAGATCCTCTGACAAGACGCGGGGGGAGAAACGGGAGCAGCACAGACCTTCAAGAGCAGCGATGAGGGTAAGATCCTCTGACAAGACGCGGGGGGGACGGGAGCAGCACTGACCTAGTGAGTTAAAGGAAACACGCACAAGGTGGGTTGAATTGCAAATTGAGTAAGGTGGAGTTAAATGAGAAGCAAGATGGGAAATAGAACGCAGGGGACATTTGTACAGAATGGGGGGGTTAGTGGATGGAAAGAAGTACCTTTGAGAGCAGCAATGAGGGTAAGATCCTCTGACAAGACGCGGAGGAGGAACGGGAGCAGCACGGACCTAGTGAGTTAAAGGAAATAATCACAAGGTGGGGGAAAAGAAGGGCTGGTGGAAGGGGTTCTGGGGTGGATAAATACTGGCTTGGGAAGGAGAAGTGGTTTGAGGAGTTTGCAATTTGGGGAGAGGAATTTGAAAAAGACTTGGAAAAGAAAATAAGAAGATGACGGATAGACATTGAGTATTTTGGTTGGACAGACATAATGACATAATGCAAATAGGGAAGGGGGGAGGGGGCAATGGGTGAGACATGTAGGGGTTTGGTACCGGCTTGGATGATAATGGTCAGCGGGGATTTTCTTGTTGTTTCAATAAAAATGCATGCCTTGAAAGGAGTTAAATAAGACCCCTGGATGCAATTCACTTCAGTCCTGGTTGATTTCCCTTTGCCCATCAAGAGTGCTTCCAATTTCCTGGAAGTATTGTTTTGATTTGGCATGTTTAAAACAAACCAAAACCAAGTAAATTTTCAGGCTGACAAGATGAGCTAAAACATCTTGTACCACCAGCTTAATTTAATTCTAGGTCTTCTTGGGATTGTTAAAAAGCCCTTGGAAATCAATCAGCTTCATCCATTTTGATATGACATAGGACCAAGATACTAAACACAATATTCCTGTCATAACACAAAATCCTTCCCTTCCAGTCTTGGAAGCATTGAAGGGTGAAAGGGATTGATCCAAACTATATTGAATAATTTTGCCTATAATATTCACTTGGTACTCAACCTTGTCAACATCTATTATTCAAAAATACCAATCAATCTGAAATATGGAAAGAACCTTCAGATTGAGAACATCAGTGCACATGGGAAAGTTGGAACCATCAGGCTTGAGAGTAGGTTGAAGGCCCCTGCCTACTCATTTGTATTCAAGATGTGTTCTTGCAAGGGTTTTGACCATGTTCAAAATAGGTGGCTTGGGGTGAGGCTTGATGGCTGCAACAATTTCCACAATATTGTTGGCAGAAAATTTTGATGCAGAACCCACTTTGGCTGTGGACTTGTGGGATTTGGAGGGTGCTGACATGATGTGTTGATGGTCCAGTGTAGATCAAAAGGAATTTCAAGACCTTTTCCTGGAGGACTCTGTTTATGGGACCTGAAATTATGACATATTTGCAACAGATGCTCACAAATTTGGCCATGTGTTTGTGGTAGCTTTTGGCATACACAAATCAATAGAAGACACTTGCTTAGGCTGCAAAGGCCAGGATACAAAGTAAAAGGTAGCTGGGTCCAAGTCAGGTCTTAGTTGAAGATCCAAAAGCTATGATAAATTTGAAAACAGCTTTTGGAGTCTGATAACTTTATATGTTGTGAAAAAAGGATGGATTAGATTTTGTAAGTCACTATAGCATAATGGACCATTATGAAGATGGTATAAATAGGAGGGAAGATGAGTATGTGCAGGCTCATAACCTGTTGTTTTTATGGTAGTAAAATTTATGGTATTAAATTCCCCCAGTTCCTAAAACCTTTTTCATCCATTCTAGTGGCTTTAGTTTTATAAAAGATTTATGGGATGTTTTTTTGTGTAAGTACATATTCTAGAAGTTTCTTTTGTAATCTTTCAGTTTACCTGTATTCATAATAGCATATCTTATCCCATATCCTTAATAGGCTCAAATATCTCAATCAAGATGATTCTTCCAAGAAAATCTTCATCTCCACTAATCACCTGCAAGGAATCATGGTGGAAACTCAATATCAAATAGGCTGATCCAGTCAGCTAGACTCATGCAGCAAATGCATGAAACAGGCTGTTAAATTAAGCTAGATCTTATTCAGAGTTGCAAGCTTCCATGAAAATAAATGGGGATATTGTTGAATTAGAGGCTTGATGGTATGATAAATGAAGAAATGGAGAGTGGGAATTAATGTTGGAGAAGGCTTCAGTCTGACTTAAGGGGTCCAGAAGGGCCCAGATTCAGAGGGACTTTGGAGAGTGGGCCTGGATTGTAAAGGAAGGAATCTGGTCATTTTCATTGAAGGGATCAAAAAGGAAAGAGTATTAATGGAAAAATAGAGAACCACAAGTTGGGTCTACAGATATGCTGAATATTCAATGAAACAGGAAAAAAAGATAAATGGGAGGGGCAAGAGGTTTTACATCAGAATCACACAGGCTAAAGGTAATGACATTTGTGTATCAAGAGCCTGTGCCATGAATGTGATATGGTGACTGGCAGGCTACAAGTACCAGGCATGCAATAATGATTTGGCCTAGATAAACATATGAAGGTGGTTGTTAAAACTAAAGATACTACAAAAATGCAATAACATAGATATATTGGTCAGAATAAACTATAAGTATTCCAAACATGCAGATTCATAATAATAATGGAAGTGTGCTGACATAGGGAGGTGGATGGACAAGATGATGAGGGCCCAAAACTCAACAGATATCAACCAGAACATCATTTAGTATTTCAAGCAGGCATGTGCAGGTTGCTCACCCACTTCCTATGATGATTGTGTTATTTCTACCTTTCTCATTCTCATGTCATCCCTCATACGTTAGGTTTGTCTATTTCCCTCAATATTATCTGAATAGAGCTTGGTCTGAGAATTAGGTGGTTTGTAAAGGTTTGTCTATTTCTCACAGCAGCTTCTCAATAGGTAGTGTGATCTGAGAATCAGGTGGTTTATAAAGGTCAAGGTAAACCACACCCAATAAGTCCAAGCAATATTTTCTTGGCCCCGGCATCCAACTTCTTCTTTGCCTTCGCGCCCTGGACTTACAAGTTGTATCGGTACTATGCCAGGAGAGATATCGGGCAGCGTCTGTATGGGAAACTTGTCGTCTTCCCAAGTTCGACTGAGTAAGTGGCAGGACTGAGGCCGGGAAGTTTCGCAAAGGGAGCCAGACCCCATTGACATGAGTCTAGTCTGCGGAAACTAACTTTCATATGTATACGTGTGCGTACTTATGTTGTAGATAGATGTTAGTTTTGATGATAATTCTAGCAAGGAAAGTGGCTTTGTCGTTTGAGAATGGGAGTCGCTCAAAAACCAGATGTGAGATCCTCGATACTGCTAGCTGCTCGAACAGCGACTACTTTTCTTGCAGATAGCAGTTGGATGGAGTGAACGACGGCTCGGTTTTATGGAATCGAGCCCCACTTCTCCCAATTCCTCACTCTATAAATGGAATGTTGAAGCCACATCACAACTTGATTTAATCTTACATAGTATGCAATTATCCTAATTGGGCTGATCTCATGCTGGGCTGTTGAGTGGATTATATTCCGATCGCTTGCCTCAAGAGTGACGGTAAAAAAAGAATGAAAGAAGGTAACAAAAAAATTCACTCATTGGGTAATCATCGCGCCACTTTCCAGGTGGATGAGCATTATGTTTTGACTTCAAAAGGTTCTCTCAGCATGAATTAGATTCTTGCAGCTGTAAGCTGCAGGCTGTACAGGACAAACTTTGATGCCTGGCAAACATGGATTGCAGCCAAACGCAAGAACGGTCGGTGGTTTATTCGCCACACTTCAAGCAAAACGGCACAGGGCATGCTGAGGAGGGGGTATCAAAGCAGGATTCCAAACTCTACTGAGTTGTATCCAGACAAATTGCTGCATGGAGAAGATAGGGATAGCCTTACTTGGTGAGAAAAGGGAAATCATTTTACTCTAGCGAACAGTGGAATAAATCCTAGTTTGATCGAACATTGATCGTGGATTTCTGATAATAGTACCAGCCTTCGCAAGAGAAGTACGAAAAGGGAACTCTTTATCATGGCATCAGGTACACGTACAATCGTTCTACATTGATTGCGTTTTCAAGCATCTGAGATACTGACCGAGGGGGAGATGAAAGAAGAGTTTAGCGAGGAAACTTGACATCGAACGAGCCAAGGTAGGCGCGGCTTAAGCGTCCGAAGTCCGTACATCAACGCGACACGGGACGAATATGTCGGAGAGTTGTGAAAGAATTGAAGGCTGCCGATCAGCTTACTCCCTCGCGATTCTGATCTTTCGGAGACATCCTTCTGAAGAACCTTGGTATCCCAGACCGACGATCAAGAGGGAAGGCACGTTACCAGTTAAGTCAAAGTGGGCTTCTTTGCTGCAGTAGTTACGATGGCCTGGAAACAATATCGGCATGATCGATGGATATGACCATGGGAGCTCATCTGCGCCTGCACTGGCGGCCGGTCTCGCCTGGGCCGCTGTTCGCCTGAATAGTTGCAGCACACAACATGTTTCAACACATTGCTGGAGCGCGGTATCACCACGCGGGTCGACCTAGTTCACCATCTGCCGCTCCATCATCCCGGTGTACAAATCTCACCGCCCGTGGTTAGAAGTTTGGAGACCATACTTGGGGGACATGTCGCTTGTGCTTGGCTCTCTGTGCTCAATGCTCATACTAGTGTCGAGTATCGTCGAAGGCTGATGGGTGGGCGAGGCGGTCATGCTGCCGGCACATTCGACAGTTCTACTCGACGCGTTACCTGGCGTTCGAGCAATTCACCCAGGTCTCTTCGCCAATTCTTGCGTCGGCAGCCGCCTCGGATTCCAGAACGATCTTGATCACATTCCCGCTTTCCCGCCAAAGAACGTTCGTGGAAGATACATTACCATGAAAATACGTACGCATCGAGTATCGACTCTGCGACCCCACGTCCTTCTACCACTGCTACTTACAGAGCATCACATATTCGATGCAGCCAAGTCGGCCATCTCCTAGCTTGAGAAATGTGGCACTCGTTTTCCCATCGTCGGTTGGGGCATCGGCTGAGGATAACCTCAATGCTGCTCACGCATACAGCCCTTCCAATTGTCAATCGGAGCCCCTCTTATCCTCCTGTGCTCCAAGCCGCAAGCCCCACATTCTATATCTGGAACAGGCAGGATTAGGTCACATTGTAGAGTCTCCTTGGCACTCAGCGCCTGTTGCTTCTCACGACGCGGCAGGCCCCAAGTTAAATTAGGTATCGGTTGTATGTCACGCGGTACACACATTGTACCCACACCCACCATCCACTCTGGCACTCTCGAAGACTTACGCTCCCTCCTATATAATTGTGGTATCGGTGTCCACCCGTCACAGCTCACAATGGATGCCTTCTTCAGTTGTAGATTGGCGATCCGACTAGAAAATCCGACTCATTCCTTGACCTACCGATCCTTCTGAACAACCTGACTAACACCCCAGCTCCTCCTTCCTTGATCCAACCACATTCAGCTAATCATGGCTACTTTTACTCATAATGATACCAGGAGTCCTAAAGACTCATTATACTTGCGCCGTCGGAAGGCCTCCATATCAAGACCGTTTCCCTCTGGCTTCACTCCAGTCGTGCCCCGAGCTTCCCCCTCAGACCAGGCTCAGAAGCAGAAGGAGTTTCGCCCCACGTTTTTGCCGCCAACCTTGTTATCTCCTTTGCCGCCGCTTGAGCAAGAACGCTCAAACGTCACAGCCCCTATCATTGGCGGATGTCGCTCGCCGAAAACTCCAATCTCAGTCATGTCGTCTTTCAGAACTACGAACAAGCTTGTCCCCACCATCAAACAAATTTACAGATACGTGCGATATCCCCCCCGCCAGCCTACTCGACCCGATTCATATTCGCGTTCCTCGTCTCCGATCCCCAGCTTCTGTAATCAGAGCGGGAGCGAGTGCTCACGGTTTCCCTCAGTCCAACCTCAACTCAGCCATTCTACACCACCTGCTCCACAAACATGCGCACCCTTCTTGAGGAGACGACTCAAATCTTCCTTTTCAGCGAGAGATCGACTATGCGACCTTGATAAGCGAACTCTCTGGCCTCAAGTAGTGGCGAACACCCCTGGTGGTAGAGGAGAACTCAGCCTCCGCAGGGGACGCTCCTTCTCCACCGGTCTCAAACCTTCCGAATGGAGTAACAACTCCTCCTTTTCGAGCTTACCGAGGTATCAGCTTGACCAGGACATGGACTCCGACAAAGTGATTTTGGAAATCTCGAGTTCGGGACGCCCACTGAGACCACCTCCAGTGGCCTCTGATGCTACCGAACAATCAGATTACGCAAGCTACTTGCGCGTGGAACCCGATGAACTCGAGAGCGTCGTCTCACCAGTTCTATCAGCTACTAACATGTTCGAGCCTATCAACCTTTCGTCTTATCCCGATTGGCCATCATGCGAGAGTCGTTTGGCTGATACAGTCACACCCATTCCTAAAAAAATTCCTGACTCGGTTTTAGATGATTGGGAGAAATGGAGACGTGATCTGTTGTCAAAATATTTTCCTCCCTCCTAGTACCTCGTCAATCACCCGGATCTCTCACTAATCCACCAACGCTCGAGATCAGCCTCGAATCTTGTTACATATAGAATGGCTTTTCTTCACTGGCCTCGGACTCCTGTCCGTCGTGCAGGGTAAAGCTAATTCAAGCAGAAACTTGCGTCTTGACGAAGTCGTTTTTGATGGATTAGCCTTCAAACTTGCCGAAAACTAGCCCGAAAAACAGAAAACAAATTATCCTCTTCCCCTCGAATAAATGTAAACCTCTAACATCTTGTTGAAACCTTCAGGCCTTGCAACAATACTCTCACTGCCAACGTTTTCTTCGATCATTTTGTATTACACCTCGTGTTGAACCTCATTTTTAATACCGAGTTGCAGGTTCCAACATCAATCTTTCTGCTTCTTTTGTCGCACTTGTACATACAATGTTTTCCGCAAGTATCGACTCATTCCGTGACTTGTTCACCCCATATTAATATATAAATCAGACTGATGTATGCCTCACTCGACCATCTCTTCTAATCAAGACATGTTTTTTTCTTTTCATTCTTCTGGAGGCTCACTACTCCAATTCAATCAATTTTTCTACCATTACCTTCCAGCCAAGAGCAAGTTTCCTTCATCGTTTGGGTTCTGCCCCTGTGGGCTATTGTCAAGACATTTTTTCTCTTTATAAAAATCCAAGCGTCCTTCTATCCCCAATACACTTGTCCCGACACTTCCAACCTGACGAGGCGCAACGTATGACTAATTTCAGTGACAGATGGCCAGTACCGCCAGACACTCCACGCGGACCGTCACTTTCGATTTTTGAGTGGCATGATCACCGGGAGGAACAAATCGCTTGAGTGTTATAATCAAGGCTCATGACGCCCTGTGTAACTTCCGTTGGCTGTAACGACTGCGTTCAGCCCTTCTGAAAAATTCTGCATTGAATTTCCTAATGAGATCAGCTGGATTTGTGGTACAATGAGGCACAAAGGTGAAAGGATAAGCAACGACATCCTTTGAGAAAATAAATAAAAGTGTCTTAATCAATAATCAATAAGTTTTGAGGATGATCAAGCTCAAGAAAGAAATGGGCTGAAAATTAAAAAGACAACATTAAATAAATACTGTCAGGAAAACCTTAATTGAAGAATCACCCTTAGATTTAGTTCATAGATTGAGAGATAGAACGGAGGTCTCACTGTTGTAAATGAGAAAAAGGTTTTTAATTGACTTTGGAAGAGAATAACAGAATGGAATCATCTACCTACATCACGTGCATCAAACAAGGAAATTTTACACCTGGGCCTTAGACAATAGGAAGTGTTCCCCAAGAGGCTGACATAGTTTAACATGACTCCACACAACTGAATGCAAAGGTGGGTGTTCTGGTGAAAATTCTGGCTCAAGCAACACAATGTCTGTATATAAATGTAGGTAATTTGTGTTTTTGAATTTTATCTCTGTAACCTCAATACTTGGTTTCTCTAACGTTTCTTCTGGAATAAATACTTTAACACTCTCAACAGGGCAGAAGCAGAGCTTGCTGATATGATATGTGTCACGCCTTGCACTTAGGAATTATTGTCTTCATCACTTTGACATGTCCTCTCCTCAGTACCATCTACCTCAGTCTATAAGCGTGACACAAATAAAGCACAACATCAATGGTGCAATCCGCTACTTCCTCTGGCTTGCGTTGACCATCCAATCTTGGCAACCAACTCAGTATATACTTGCAAACTTTGCGGTTAACTCCATACCAATTGGCCATCCATTACGAGATCCAATCTCCTTCCCTGGCCCATCAACAGCCTTGGACTTCCATCTTCAGTCACGCACTGTTTGTTAGTTTGCATCTACGTCTAACTAAGCCATCATTACTGTACAGTTTGAAATTGGAATAGTCCCTACCCTGCATACACTATTACTTCTCACTTGTATTACCTTCAACGTCATTTGCTCCTGTCCCAATTCATCATAAATTTGTGTGCTCAGATTCTATTGTCTTGCAATTACGCCATGGCCTTGGATATGATTGTACTATTGCTTTATTTCCTATCCCGTTCCTGTCACTCATTGCCTCACTGCCTTCAACTGTAGTTAGCTCCCCACCAGGTTGTATCTAGTCACTTTGGATTACCTTATAAGGGCTACCCCCTTGCCTGATGATTGTCTCCTCAGTTAGTTAATTTCATACGTTCTTGCATTTTGCTACAACCTAGTTATCACATTGGACTCAGGTTGAGTTTCCCTCCTCCAAACACACTCCATTCCTCTTGCCGTTTTTCGAGTGGCACCACTAAGTTTGCACTTTGCAACTGAGTCTTGCTATTTGCACTTGCCCTTGCACTCAGAATTCCTCCGTGCTCACAATCACCTAAGAATTGCCCTATAGTACGTGGGGTGGTTGTGTGACAGTAAATTAACTAACTCAACTCATCTATTGGAGCTTGCCAACCTATAGTAGACCTCTTTTCTCGATGTCACGTACTCGCTCAACCGGGAACGCTTCCCTTGCCCCTTACAATGATGATATCCATTGGGTAGGGAGAACCAGCGCTCCTTGGGCCCAACAACCCTTAGATCCCGTTCCTCCTTCTAAATCGCCATTTGTTGAACCCCTCAATGATCCTCGGACTCCTACACGGGATGCTCCAACGGACCCTCTTGCGGAATTTGCGGATTCCAACCATTCTTCCAATGAAACCTTGACTTGTGGTAGACCAGGGGTTTGCACTACTGCTCCCAAGCCCAATGCTTTGAACCTGCTTTCAACATTGATCCAGGCCCTCACTCATGGTGCCCCGCAATCTAGTCCGAGTACTCCTAGCTTTTGCACCCCGGGCATGAAGCAACCCAATCACTTTACGGGAGAACAACCTCATAAGCTTAGATCCTACCTACAGTCTTGTAAAATCATCTTTTCAAATGACTCCAACAATTTCCCTTCCAATAGGCATAAAGTTATGTATGCTTTGTCCTTCTTAGGAGGTAGAGCCTTGCAGTGGTTCAAACCGTACCTCAAACTTTTGTCCAGCAACAGTCCCATGTGTATTCTCAACAACTGGGACATGTTTGAGCAACAACTGTTCACCTTGTTTGGCGACCCCAATGAAGTTTGAAACACCAAATAAAAACTTAATAGTCTAGTTATGAAGGAAAATAGTAGAGCTTCTGTTTATATTTCTCACTTTTGAACCTTGCAGTCTTGCATCCAGTGGAACAATGCGGCTCTTCTATTCCATTTCAAAAAGGGTCTACCAGCACGCTTAATTGAGAAGCTTGCAGTTGGGGGGCATAAGACAACCTCGCTCCAGCAGCTAATGGATTGAGTGATTGAGCTTGATAATGGCTATCACAACAAGAATTGCTCTCAGCAAAACAACCATAGACCGTCCACCTTGGCTCCAAGGGTGGACAAATCCTCAAAGCAAAACGCAAGGAACCCAAAACCATCCAAACCAACCCCAACTTTGAACTCCAACTCAAAAGGGAAAACCGTCACCAAAACTCCAAAGTTCCTGGACAAAGAAACCGGGATTCTACAGAACAAGGAAGGGCTACGGAGGGAGAAGAATGGGCTGTGTATGTATTGTGGAGGAAAACATGATGTCAACAGTTGTGCAAAGCGGTTAGCGCGTGAAGCGGCTAAGCAGTCAAAAAATTAGCTTGTAGTTTTTCTGATACTCGCAAGGAAAACTACACATTATCTAAATCACCGCGAGTAAATCTTTGCACTTGCAAGTCACTAGGTGCTCCTAGTTCAAGATTTATCCTATTCCATTCCAAAAACACCCCTTATCAAGTCTTACTTGACTCTGGCGCTAATGTTTCCTTCATCAGTGAATCTTTTGCCACTTCCAAAAATCTTACGCGTTCTGAGATAGATAAATTTCTTATCTATTTAGTAAGTAGTGCGACTGAACCATCTTATTGGGTCTCCCAAAAGGCAAAATGGACCTTTGCATTCTCCAATTTCCCCAGCTTCAAATGGGATTTATTTGTCTTGGCTATACCCGGAATGGATGATACCATTCTAGGCCATGATTTCCTAGTTTACTGGAATCCGGATGTGAATTGGCAAGAAGGAGTAATTAACCTTCAAACCATGCACCCCCAGAATGCTAATCTTCCCGTCAAACAGGAATTAAACAGCCTACCTGACACTGTCATTGAGTTGGATGACACTTTTCCGCCAGGAGATTTGCAATATCCTGACCTCCATTCCCAAGTTCCCTCTTCAGATTTAGGAGTCATTGCTTACCTATCCATTTTACCTCTTTCCTGTTCCTTTGAAGAGAAACAGACACCAACCAAACCGTTTATCTTGAGCTCCCTAATCCTCTTGCACCATGCAAGCACCTCAAATCTGGTGCTCAAAGATGAGGAGATTGAAGATTTAGAAATCATTTGAGAGTCTTTACCTTCAGTTTATCATGACTTTGCTGACGTCTTCTCAGCTGCAAGAGCAGATAAACTGCCTCCATCCTGTTCTTACAATCACAAGATCAAACTTACTGGCCCACCTCAGGCACCGGGACCAGTCTACTCTCTCTCAACGCAAGAATCAATTGCGCTTCAAGACTACATTGCGGAAAATGTAGCAAAAGGATTTCTTCAATCAAGCAATTTGAATACCGGTTCACTTTTCCTATTTGTTCCAAAAAAGGACGGTGGAATTTGCCTTTGTGTTGACTACAGGAAACTGAACCAGGTAACCCGGAAGAATGCCTATCCAGTACTGCCTATGTCACATCTCCTCACCCTCTTCCATGGAGCTGCTTATTTCTTGAAGTTAGACCTTCGAGGTGCCTATAACCTAATTTGAATTATGAAAGGTCATGAGTATTTGACCGCAATGAGAACCTGTTTTGGCAGTTATGAGTATACCGTCATGCCTTTTGGCCTCTGTAACGCTCCTTCCACTTTTCAACATTTTATCAATGACATTTTCTCCTATCTCGTAGGTAAATACCTTGTGGTATATCTAGATGATATAATATTCTACTCAAGGAACCTTGAAGATCACATTGCACATGTGCAAGAGTTGCTGCAGTGACTTTGCAAGAATGACCTGTTTGCAAAAGCCTCTAAGTGTGAATTCCATTCCGCTTCCCTTTAGTTTCTAGGTGTTGTAGTATTGCAGCAAGGACTATTTATGGACCCAGCCAAGAGCAAATGCATATTGGACTGGCCCCCACCTTCTTCTGTTAAATCACTTCTAGTTTTCCTTGGTTTCAGTAATTTTAATAGGAGGTTCATTGAGCGTTACAAAAAGAAAACCGTGAATCTTACTAACCTTCTTCAAAAAGAAACTCCTTTTGTTTTTACCAAACAGGCTGCTTTGTAGTTTGAAGCTCTGAAGAAAGCATTCACCACTGCTCCAATACTCTCTCACTTCAACAAGCTGGCTCGCACTATTGTCAAAACAGACACAAGCGACTATGCAATTGCAGGAGTAATCTCGCAGTTCTCTTCCTCCACTTATCTCTTTCACCCCATAGCTTTTGAGTCTCGCAAGTTGCTTGCTGCAGAGCTTAACTATGAGATTCATGACAAGGAACTTCTCCCAATTTTTTATTGCTTAAAGAAATGGCGTTCATACCTTTTGAGCCTTAGAGAATCCTTTGAGGTTTTAACTGATCATAATTCTTTAAAGTATTTCATGAGCTCAAAAGTCCTCACACGTAGAAAGGCACAATGGGCCAAATACCTCTCCAAGTTCCACTTTACAATCATGTACCACCCTGGGAAACAAGCGGTAGTCCCTGATGCTTTATCACTTTGGGACAACGTTTACCAAGGGGGGGGAGCACCTTTGCCAAAAACAACCCTGAAAACGTTAGGACACTCTTCTCAACCCAATCTGCCCAACTCAGTTCAATCATTGCTCACTTACAAGATTTGGCTTCTGAACTCTGACAAGCTCAACGCGTCGACCCCAAGTGCATCAAAATTTGCAAGATTGCAAACTTATTAGATGGTAGTTACAGTATTGATGATAATGACTTCTCAGTCTATGATAATCGTATAGTAGTACCAGATAATTCTTGCATTAAGTTAGATATCTTTGATTCACGGCACAATTCTCCGCTTGCTGGTCATCATGGGCAGGATAAAACCTACCAATTGATTGCACAAGACTTCTACTGGCCTGGTATGACCAAAGAAGTAAAAGACTATGTTAGCGCGTGCTATGATTGCAATTGTAACAAGTCCTCAAAACACCGGAAGTATGGGCTGCTCCAGCCACTTCCAATTCCGCCTCATCCTTGGCACTTGCTTTCTATGGATTTCATATCTCAATTAACTTCTTCTAGTGGATATGATGCTATTCTAGTAATAGTAGATTGCTTCTCAAAGATGGCTTTATTTCTGCGCAGTAATGTGACAGCCTCTTCAGAAGACTTAGCTAACTTGTTCCTAGAATATGTATTTTTGAAACATGTACTCCCTGATAATATAGTTAGTGATTGTGGATCTGTTTTTCTCAAGCTTCTGGACCTCGCTATGCCAAAATTTGAATATCACTTGCAATTTATCAATGGCGTACCACCCAGAAACGGACGGGCAAAAAAAGTGAGTTAATCAGATTCTT
This sequence comes from Puccinia polysora, assembly GCA_025617555.3. NCBI lineage: Eukaryota > Fungi > Basidiomycota > Pucciniomycetes > Pucciniales > Pucciniaceae > Puccinia > Puccinia polysora. The sequence goes on from CM062613.1 coordinate 43,902,032, forward strand.
GAACAATATCTTTGAATGTATGTTGCCTATCAACAAGACAACTGGTCGCAATGGCTCCCACTAGCCAAGTTTTCCTACAACAACTCCACTCATTCCTCCACCAAACAGTTGTCCTTCCAAACTCTTTATGGTAGAAACCCAACTTTCTCACCTTCTCAACCTGCTACCAATTACCTTGAACAAATTCAATCTCTTCAATTGCAACTTCAAACCAACCTCAAAGAAGCAAACCAGCGCTATAAGGAGCAAGCAGACCAATTTTGCACTACGGCTCCAACCTTTGCAGTAGGAGATCAAGTGTGGCTTGATGCTTGCAATATTTGCAGTACTTGCCCAACCCGCAAACTCTCCAAAAGAAAGCTTGACCCCTTTAAAGTAGAATCAGTCATCTCCCCTAACGCCTTTAAACTTACTTTACCTGCAAAATGGAAAGGTATCCACCCGGTCTTTCATGTGTCTCTCCTAGAGCCAGCTTGAGTCCTATACCCGGGCAAGACTCATCCCCCTCCCAAACCAGTGACTGTCCTCAATCATCAAGAGTGGGAAGTAAGCCATATTCTGGATTCCAGGTTACGCAAAGGAAAACTTCAATACCTCGTTGAATGGTCTGGCTTCCAGTCCGACAAAGATTGCACCTTGTGGGAACCAGCCCATCACCTTTGCAACTTTCCCGATTTGATTTGAGATTTCCATGCGAGCTACCCTTGCAAACCTTGACAATCATGATTCCATCCCATCCAATCCCATTTCATTCCACATTCCATCCCATCCAATCCCATTCCATTCCACATTCCATCTCATCCAACCCCATTCCATTCCACATCACCATTCCATCAATCAACCCCTTCATCTCACCGTCTTATTCCCTCTTCTCATCCCCCTCTCATTCCTACCAAATAAAATCCCCATTCCTTATATATAAAAAAAAAAATTAATTAAATGATAATAAAAAATAAATAAATATATATTTATAATAATAGTTACAAAGTCTCCTTCACTTCTTTCTCTGCATCTTCCCAATTAGAAGTCAACTCCGCAACCATGGACCAAAAGGTATCCAGATCTTCATCATTTATCAATGATGACATCCTTTGAAGAACCAGCACCTCCGTTACGATGTCCCTCTCAAATATCTCCTCGCACTTTGCAATTTGAGCTTGCTTTGGCCAAGCATTCCATCCACCTTCCTCCAAGAGTTCTTTGTATGCTCTTTTCCTTTGGCCTCCCAACAAACCTTCCCCAACATTGCCCGTCAATTGCCTCGCATCAGTCTTGATCGGCCCTACAACTCGCAATGGATTTGCTTTGCCTTGGCCCTCCATTCCTTCCGTTCCATCCATTCCATCCCTTCCATCTCCTCCATTCCCCTCTCCCAATTCTTCCGTTACAGCCTCTTCTTCTCTCTCCGTTCCCTCTCTTTCTCCACTTCCGTCTCCATCTTCTCCATTTACCGATTCTCTTTCTGTTTTGTTCCTTCCTTCCTCCCTCACTTCCTCAGCTATGATCCCAACTGGTTCCGTACCAAGCACTTCATCTTGCACCTTGGCATTCATCTGGGCTCCTGGAAATTCAGTTGGCGGTCCCCAATAAGGTGGTGGTGGCGGTGGTGTGTTGGTGGTATATCTCTGGAAACAAGGCAACACTAGCAAGACAAGTGAAATTAGTCACTACCTTTATTATCACCAGTCAGTCCCAATTAGTACTCACCGGGAACTTGAGTACCCAGGAATTTGATCTCCAGCAATGGTGGTATCTTGTAATTAACCCTTGGCACCGACCTACAACTCTGCATCTCCCTCAATGACTCCGCAGGAGCATCAAAAGTCGACTTGCTATTTATAGGAAAGTTACAGGCAACCTTGTGAAGACAACACTTCTCGCACTTGCCTCAAAGACCTCTGACAGCAGTACTAGGGATACATGGCTTGTTTTGACAAATACAGTTTTTGCAACGGCGGGACAACAATGACAACATTTTATATAACTTATAAATCTAACAAGTCATGAATTAAAGGGTATACAGTATTATTAACAACTTGAAATCAATGGGAAAATTAATCCAAACGCTTGCAGGAGCTTGCATCTTTATACCCGGGCAACTGTCACACCTTGCACTTAGGAATTTTTGTCTTCATCACTTTGACATGTCCTCTCCTCAGTATCATCTACGCCAGTCTATAAGCGTGACACAAATAAAGCACAACATCAATGGTGCAATCTGCTACTTCCTCTGGCTTGGGTTGACCTTCCAATCTTGGAGACCAACTCAGTATATGCTTGCAAACTTTGCGGTTAACTCCATACCAGTCGGCCATCCATTACAAGATCCAATCTCCTTCCCTGGCCCATTAACAGCCTTGGACTTCCATCTTTGGTCACGCACTGTTTGTTAGTTTGCATCTACGTCTAACTAAGCCATCATTACTGTACAGTTTGCAATTGGACTAGTCCCTACCCTGCATACACTATTACTTCTCACTTGTATTACCTTCAACATCATTTGCTCCTGTCCCAATTCATCATACATTTGTACACTCAGATTCTATTGTATTGCACTTACACCATGGCCTCGGATATGATTTTACTATTGCTTTATTTCCTATCCCGTTCCTGTCACTCATTGCCTCACCGCCTTCAACTGTAGTTAGCTCCCCACCAGGTTGTATCTAGTCACTTCAGATTACCTTATAAGGACTACTCCCTTGCCTGATGATTGTCTCCTCAGTTAGTTAATTTCATACGTTCTTGCATTTTGCTACAACCTAGTTATCACATTGGACTCAGGTTGAGTTTCCCTCCTCGGAACACACTCCATTCCTCTTGCCATTTGTCGAGTGGCACCACTAAGTTCTCACTTTGCAACTGATTCTTTCTATTTGCACTTGCCCTTGCACTCAGAATTCCTCCGCGCTCACAATCATCTAAGAATTTCCCTATAGTATGTGGGGTGGTTGTGTGACAATATGGTTGCTTGAGGGATATTGGAAAAAGTAGTAATGAATATCAATCTAGAGTAATGTTGGGGATTGGATTGGATCATGTGTGGATGGCCATGAGTATGGGCACCAGGAAAAGTTAAAAGATACAAAAGAAAGAGGGTTTGTGAGCAAGAAAGAATTTGATTCATCATCAAAGGAATGAGATGTCAAAGGGGAATGAAGCAGTTGCACTGGAAGCTTCTCTAAAGGTGAGATATCAACATTGCTAGCACATGCAGGAAGTTGTTTGAGCAGGGCCCAGGGTATATTCAAACCAAAAAATATTAATGAATTCATGTCATTTTTTGAAAAAGGAATGATTTCATCATTTAATTTGTCAGAATCAAACTAAAAGGCACTATTGGCATGATCATAGTAAAAAAATGACCATATTCATGCCACCTGGCATGAAGAATTTTTAAATTTTAAAGAAGTGCCTGAGATGGGAGAACACACTTTTTGATGGTGTGTTGGGCCCTCGAAGGCCTTTAAATATTAATTAAGGCCCTGGGGGGCTAAATTAAGGCCTGAAGAACCCCTGCGGGGCAAGTCTGGGGTAAGTTTTTTTTTTTTGGAAAATTCAAGTATGGACACCAATTGAGTAGATGTAATAGGAAAGGTGCAATAAATATAAATTTTTTGAAAAAAAATTCAAATCTGAAATCTGATTTGAAAAACAACTTCATCCAATTTAAGAAAAATTAAAAAATCATAAGATTTAATTTTGATTACACAAAATGGAATATTTCTTGTGGAATTTAAATACCTTTGTACTAAACTTAAAGAAACATGAAAAATGCTATGTATACCTACTTGATGCTGGGAATGAAAATATTTCAAGATATTCAAACAAAAATATCATGCAGTACATAAAAAATTCTCAAAAACTATGAAAAACAAATTTCATTGAAGATAATTCAGCATTTCTGATGGAATGTAAATACCTTTTTACCAAAAATAAGGAAGATATAAAAATGATATGCATATCTCTTTTATGAGAAAAATTCAAAACTTTTCAACTATCATAACAAAATCTTCAAAAAGTTTTTTTTTAAAAAAAGCAAAGCAAAACAAAACAACAAAAAACAAAAAAAAAACATCAAATATCAAAAATTGCTTTATTTGAATAGGAACAGATCTTTTCAGTGGGATGTAATACAATTCATAAAACTTCCAAAGATCAAAATTTTTTTACATATACCTATTTTATGAGGAGAATAAGAAATAATTCAAAAATTTCAATAAAAATTTCATTGAGTAATATAATGACAATAGTAAAATTAAAAATTGATTTCTTTGAAGATAAATCAATATTTATGATGAAATATGAATATCTTTATATAATAAATACAAAAGATAAAAGATAAAAAATATAATCATTTTATGAGAGGAATCCAAATCTTGATAAATTTTTCCAAAGAAACTCCATCAAGTGCAAGAATGATGATTAAAGAAACATCAAAATTGATAACTTGGATTATTCTTGAACTTGATGCAGTTTCTTTTGAAATTTTTAATTATATTTTAATTTTCCTCATTTGATAGCTCTATTTTAATTTTTCAATTTTTGGTTTGTTTTGGTAAAAATGTACTTAAAATGCATCAGAAATATTAGTTTTTATTAAAAAAAATCCATTTTTTGATTTTTTTATGATTATGATGTTACTCAATGAATTATGTGTTGGAATATTTCAGAAAAATTTAATTCTCCTCATAAAACAGGTACATGTATTTGGGTCTCTTCAAGTTTTATATAAGGTATTTAAATCCCACTCAAATGATCCATTGCTATTCAATTAAATCAATTTATGATATTTAATTTTTTTTCTGTACTTTTTGAAGATTTTTTTTGGAATTTTTAGAATATTTTAATTCTAATCATGAAATAGATATATGTATCACCATGAAAAATTTGGTGTTGATTGCTAGAAAATTCCATGAATAAATCTCTAGTTGAAGCTATCTCCATTCCCCAACCAATTTTTTGGTGCACAGTCACTGTGCAGAAGATATTTTTCAAATCTTTAGCTGAGCATATTTGGAGCTTGGATTGAGCTTAGTCTGGATTATTCCCAAGATCCTTGAGAGAACTTTTTAGCGAGTGCCATCATTTCTTTTTAGGTGAGTAATTGGAATATTTATTTTTGGTACAAAAGTATTTACATTCCATCTGAAAATTGAATTTTCTTCAATGAACTCTATTTTTCAAATTAATTATTATTATCTATTTTTCAAATTAATTATTATTATTTATTTACTATAAGATATTTTTGTTCTCATATTTCCAAATATTTGAATTCCTGGCATTAAAAAGGGTTATGAAGCATTCTTGTATGTTTCCTTATGCTTGCTACAAAGGCTTTTAAATTCCACTGGAAATATTCCATTTTGGGTAAAAACATGAAATATTATCATTATTTTTATTTTTATTACATTGAATGAGGTTTTTTTCAAATCTGAGTTCATATCTGATTTTTTTTTTCAAAAATTTACATTTATTGCATCTTTCCTATCACATCTACTCAATTGTTGTCCATACCTCAATTTTCCAAAAAACACATTACCCCAGACCAACCCCACAGGGGTTTGGGAGGCCTTATATTAGTACCCCAAGGCATCAATTAATGTTTACAGGCCTTGGGGGGGCCAAAGAACACTCAAAAGATGTGTTCTCCCACCCTGGGCACTCCTGTAAACCTTAAAAAGGCATGGGAAACCTTAAATTCCTATAATATTGCATTTTTTGAATTTCTGCATCTTTTTAAATTTTATGCACCTTCCTGGGGTGGGAATGCACACCATTTGGCATTTTTTTAGGAACAAATTTTGTAAAACAATGCCTTTTCATGAAAAATGGTGTGTATTTATCAATATTTTTGGCATGAATTTAGCCTGGGCTATTTAGGTGCTTCATTTTACACCATTTGATTTTCTAATATTGAGACCCATGTAGAGACTCCTGTGGGATTATATAAATAAAGTAGAAAATAGCTTTCTGGCAGTCTTTGAAGGTGAATTCAGTTTTAATTCTAATCTTTTAGAGTATTAGTAAGACTAAGGTGGTTTTGAATTGCCTGCCCTTCTAGTACTATAGTTAGTCTGTAAAATGATTTATTTAAATGAATGGCTGGTTTCTTTGAGACTCAAAATAGGTCTCAGATCAGACCTAGATTAATTATTACTTCTTTGTTGGTAGGTTTGTTGAAGAATGGACCAGATTTACTGGATTATTGGTTGGTGTGGATCAGATATATGTGACCTTAACCAATATCCAAATATTAAAGAGTTCAAAGTTTTTATCAGGAGGATGGTTCAGGAGAGGAACCAAGGATGGGTTTACCCACAGGGGGCTGGGTAGAGGTAATATTGGTAGTTCTTTTTTTTGTGCTCTCTTTCTTTGTGCTCTCTTTCTTTGTAAGGGTTATTTATTGATTAATGGGTGGTTTTTCTTTAATCTTGTGCTCAATATTTAGGTCACAGCAGAACCCTTATTCAACCACCTTATGGGTGGTTTAATTGGCTCAAGATGGGTAATAACTTGGTTGCTGATTTATTGTTTCCTTTATAACTGGTTCACTGATAATATTTATCTGGGTAGGTACTACAGATGACTACTGATGGGATAATAGGCCTGGATGCCATGAGATGGGTGATGATTGATGATACAACTTGGATAGGGCAGAGAGGCCCTCCTTAAATAGACAAATACTTCCTCAGGGGGTGCGCAAGGCTTCTGCTAAGGGTTTTCCATGTTCTGGTGAGGAAGAGTGAGATACAGTTACATGGGGAATTTCTGCATGGTTGTAAAAATCTTTTACAGTTACATGAGGAATTTATGCTGCTTTGAAAAAGCTTGTACAGGGGCTTCATGCATGTACAGCCTTGCATAAATTGCTGTGTAGTGCAGATAAGATATATTGCTGTGCTGTACTGGTAGTTTGTTCAGTGCTACTTGATTCTACCTACATGTATTGCTGTGAAATAGTGGTGGCTTGTATGGTCCTGGTTAAGCCTGGTTCCAATTCTTCCTGCATATATTGCTCCTGTATACTTCTGCAAAGCCCCGTGTATGTATATTGTTCCTGTATTACTTCTGCACAGCCTCTTCTATTTGTATTTTCTGTATGTTTGTTTGGTTCTACTTGAGACTGGTTTGACTTCCTCCTTCCTATATTGCTCCTGTATACTTCTGCACAGCCTCTTGTAGGTGTATTTCCTACATGTTTGGTTCAGGTGACTGGATCTGACATGCTTCACTGCCTCCTGTATCTTTATTGTGGTACTCTGGCTGAGGTGACTGGATCTGGACTGGTTGTACCACCTCCTGGATCTGTATTTCTGTATCATGATGGGGTGACTGGATCTGGACTGATTGCACTGCCTCCTGAATCTGTATTTCTGTATGCTGGTGAGATTAATGGATCTTGACTGATTGCACTTCCTCTTTGACCTCTATTTCTGTATTATTACTGAGGTGACAGGATCTGACTTTTTGCACTGCCTCTTGCATCTTTTTTGCTGTATTCTGGGTAAGATGAGTGGATCTGGACTGGTTGCACTGCCTCCTGGATCTGTATTTCTGTATGCTGGTGAGGTGACTGGATCTGGACTGATTGCACTGCCTCATGGATCTGTATTTCTGTATTCTGGTGAGGTGACTGGATCTGGACTGATTGCAGGATCGGTATTGCTTTATTATGACTGAGGTTACAGGATCTGGCTTGTTGCACTTCCTCCTGTGCCTTTATTGCTGTATTCTGAATGAGGTGAAAGGATCTGGTGTATGGTCCTGGTTTTGAGGGTAATCTTCCACTGGTATGTACTTGACAGTTTTCAAGGTATGCCTTATGTCTTCCACAGAGATGTGAAACCTGGTTGGGTATGAGTTTTCCACAGTTGAAGGTTTCTTGGGATGTATCTTCTTATCAATGAGAGGCAGGGTAGTACTTTGGCTGAGTAAATATAGGCTATGTTGGATGTAGAATCCATTTCTGAGGTTTATTTTGGGGTTTGAGCTTTTTTTATAATACAAAATTGAGTATGATGACTATAGGACAGTTTTGGCCTACCATACCAAAGGGAAAAAATATGAAGAAATATTTAACACTAAAGGATTTCTGGCTGAATTTTTCAATTGATTGGCTGGAATTTTGCTGGAGGAAATGAAGCTGGTGACTAGAGGATTCAATTATCATTGCTTTAAAGGCCATTTGAATTTTGTTTTGATTTGCTTGAGATAAATTTGATGAGAATAAAGATTGAATAATTGAAGGAGCCCTTTATTCTTGATTAATTCAAATTGGTTAAAGTTGATTGAGGAAGCTAGCTCTTGCAAAATATTTTAGATCCAGATTATTCCTTGAATTAAAACTGATAAGGCTTTCAATTTCGCTTCTTTTAAGGATGAATAGATATTGGGTAGTAAATTTATATGCAAACATTTTGGAAAGCCATATAAATTTATTGAGAAACAAGTCTTAAATCTCTTAGCTAAAGGATTAGAACAATCTTTTGCATCAATGTAGCATTCAATATATGTTTTTTGGAATTAGAGGATTGAAATCTCAATTCCAGATATTTTTTTGTGTTGATGTAGTTCCACCCATGCTTAAATTCTTCCAAATGATTTTTTACAGATTGATTTTTCATGAAAGATGCACTTGGAAGACAAAATGATAGGTTGGTTCTGATAAAAATGGCTATAAATCTCAAGAATCCAAAAGTAGATGCATAATATATATCTATATCAAGTTTCTAATATCAATTTTGATCTTCATTGGAGACAATTTTAAGCCAGAAATTGATGGTCATGGGAGCTTTCATGGGTTTTGAATTTAATTTTACTGATTCCTCAATGGAGTTTTTGATATAAATTGAGTGGTGAAGACAAAAAAAAATCAGAGGATTGAATTAAATTGTTTTAATTAAATCCATTGAAAAAATTCTTTGATACAGACTCCAAATTCGGAAATCATTTTTTATCAAATTGTATCATTTTCAGCTATTTACACCCACACCATAGAGAATCCTTTTTTTTGTATCTTTTAAATTGCAGCATCCCTCCCAAATTTCAAAACATTTGATACCTTTGAAATTGATTTTCATAGATTTCAGTCAATGTTTGCAGTTGGAAAATTTTTTCCATAATAAATAATTCAGGGGAATAATCTGGCTAGAAAAATATAACATTTAATTTTTTGAATATGGCCTCTATTCCAAAAGTAATACATTCTTTGATTTTTTATTTTATTTTAAATATCATTTTCATCCAAGGAGTGTGAAAAATATTTTTTTCTTTTCGTGTGTGAACTTGATTGTTTTTTCTGATGAGGAGGAGATATGAGGAATTTTCATATCATGGCCAACAATAAGGTATCTGGCTTTCCTGTGACTTCATGTCACCTTCTAGTCTCATTTTCTGGCCATTTGGTTTGTTTGAAAAGAACCTTCTGCTCACTAAAAAAAAGAAAAAAAAAAAAAAACATAAGATTTTATTTGAAGAAGTAAAGTGGTTCACTTTGAATTCAACTTAGGGAAAAAAAATCACTTGGAGCTCACCAATAAAAGAAATGATGATTCACATAGATTATCACCACAAAAAAACTAAAAATCAATGTGAGTTAGCCACAGGTAAAAATAAAACTCACTGAAAATGGCCAACCAAAAGGGGAAAATTTTTTTGTGATCTCTTGAAAACCAAAAAAATTTACATTATTCCTCAGGGAATTCAAAGAACTAAAAAAGGTAAAATAGCTAAATTTTCCTCATTGTATGAAACAGTAAGCTCTATAAAATTCTTAGAAGTGTGATTGCTATTTACAGGAATTTTCCAAACTTGAACTGCACTGTCCAAGGTGTGGTAGGAATATTCCTCAATGCCACCAGAGAAATACAGAGAAATAATAAAATAATTTTAGATTCCATCACAGGTCACTTGGATGAAAAAAAGGAATTCACAAAAAAGGGGCTCTTCACTGTTGGAAAAAAGGAGGAAAACATGATGGATTTTGCCCTGCTTTCAAATCAATTTACTAGTATTATTTTGCTCAGGATAGAATAATGCCTTTAAACTTGAAAAATACACACATTTTTTCAAATAAAAGGTGTTATTTTAGAAAATTTGTTCTTAATTCAAGACTTCTTCAAAAAAATGCATTAATATGGCAAATTAATTTATAAAATAATGCATTTGGGCCTATTTTCCCACTTCTGGTAGATTTTTAAGAATTCATATTTATTTGAAATATAAAGAATGCATGAATACTGACATTAGGTTTTATCAGAGTTGAAATTTGCAAAAAATAAAATGGCTGATTTCATGCTGATCCATTTTTTTTCTCAAAATTTTATTTTTTTTCAGTTAAAACCATTTATTCATTGTTTTTTTTGATAAAAAAATATTTCTTGAAAAGTTGATGTTTTTCCTGAAAGAAGCTATTTAAATTTTTCAAAATTTTAACTCTGATATGCCCTATTTAAGTTTTGGAACAATTTCATAAGGCTGAAAAAGACACCAGGGGTGATAAAAATTCTATTTAGGGCATGTACAGGACTTTTAATGCTCAAGGGGTAAATGGGGTGGGAAAAATTCCCTTTAAGTTTGCAAGGATATATGGGGTTTGAAAAACACACCTTTGAAAGATGTAGTGGGCCTATGGGGGCCTATAGACATTATTTTGGGCCTTGGGGGGCTAAAAAAAATGTCCCAGAAACACCTGTGGGGTCCTATGGGGTAGAAGCTTCTGAGGAACCCAATTATGAAAATCAATTGAGAGAATGTAAAATGTAGAAAAAGAATAAATATCAGTTCTTTGCAATTAATTCCATTCTGAGCTCAGATTCATTCCTCCCATTTCCTTCTTTTCTTTTCTCTTCATTTATTTTGGGTTTGGCTTCAGTTTCAGCCTCCACCCTCAAATCTTTGTTATTATTGACTTAATTTTCTTCCTCAACAATTCAGTTCATCAATGGCTAAACTGGCAGTCCAATATATGGTGGTGGTTGTGGTGTAGCCATTGTGTATCTATGAAACCTTGGCTATACCTGAAGAAATATATGCTATTTCTTTTTTATTTTCATCTTTTTTTGATATCTATCTATTAGTCACTTACCAGTGGTATGATCTACAATAATTTAAATTTTGGTAGTTGTATTTAGTTGATAATTCACACAATAAATTGTGCAACATATTTAATAATATCTGTTCAATGATTCCTGTTTTTTTGGCCTTGGTTTGACACTCAGATAGGATAAAGGCACAATTAAAAAAAAATTAAAATGCCTTTTGCTTCAACCTGTTCCCTCAAACTACATTTATTAGTTTAAAATTTCTTGCAATTGAACCTGTTCCCTCAGGATAAATTTCCTGAAAAAGAAAAACTGTTTATGTGGTTCCAATTCTTTTAACAGTGGGTAGGGATCAACATGATAGTAATTAAAGAAATGCTTTGATATGGTATAGTATTTTATTGTTTATCAGTTCATCACTTTGACTAAGAGGTCTGAGGAATTAGGATTTTTCCGGAATCTCACAGTATCTTGGACCATTTATACCTCGGAAACTATCACGCTTCAAACTCACAATTTATTTTTATATCAAAAATTCAACGTAACGCCTCTCCTTATTATTATCTAAATCAGTCAAATAGCATCACACCAAAAGCAAACTGAGCACTAAGTGCAGTCTGCATGATATGTTTTGCATTCAGAAAGGAATAATTGCTGGTTTTGAGTCATTAATTACTTTTGATTGATCTCAAAGCTTGCAGTACCATATAGGTCTAATACCAATAAACTCTGACCTTGAGATTTTTTGCTTCTGGAAATTCCCTTGATTGAAAGCTCTGGATTTCAAACCTATAATCCAACTTTAATTCATTTTTTCTCAAAATTTAAATATAATTTTGCACCTTGCATAGCTTGTCCCATAATTTTATCACTTAACTGAATAATCAACCATCTGTTATGGTCATTGCCACATTTTTCACTCAAAATAAACCAACCATATTCATCAATCCTTCTCAAATTTTAATCCCATTTTTTGAATCTCCTTGAAGTTGTATTTGTGTAATCAAATGCTGTATCTACTTTTTGCATGTAGCACAATGGCACAAATTAATTTATAATTTTTTATTTTCAAAAATTTATTACATCCTTAATTTACTCCTAGCTGAAGGAAAAATCTATCAGGCTTTATCTATTTTTATTTGCTATGTTTTAGATGAAATTGAAATTCAATGACTTTTTCCTGAAGATTTTCTCCTCATTTATTTAAATTCATACACTCTCAGATTCTTCTGAGCATTTGGTTATCACATCAAGCTTTATCTCAGTTAACTTTATTAAAAAACTTCCTCTTTAAACTAGCACTAGCATTCAAACTATGAAGCATAGCCTTACTAAATTTAAAATTATTTGTAGCATTTTTGATTCTCCCTTTTTTACCAAATTCACCTAGATCCCTTGCACCTCTAAGTAATTTTGGTAGATCTGAGCTCATATTTCAAAAAAAAACTTCATCCATGGTAAATAAAACAAGAAAAATGTTAAAAATTCAATTTAATTTCACAAAATGGAATACTTCTGGTGAAATATATATAAATTTGTACCAAATATAAAAAAAAACCAGAAAAATGCTGCATATACTCATTTTATCAGATTAATTATAATATGTTTAATTAATTCAACAAAAATATCAGCAATTCCAAAAAAAAAAAAAAGAAGAAAAAAATATCAAAAACAGGGTTCTTTGAAAGAAAAATTAGGATTAATAATGGAATGTACAAAAATTTGTACCAAACACAAGAAAACATAAAAAATGCCAAATATACTCATTATAGGATTTTAATAAAAATATTCTGAAATATTTTTATCAAAATTTCATTAATAAGCAGAACAATAATAACAAGATAAAAAATGATACAATTTAAATAAATTTTTACCAAACATAAAAAAAATAAAAAATTCAAAATAAAATCCTTTAGTTAGATGAATTTAAATATCATGAAAAAATCCAAAAAGAAATCCAACAAGTGAAAGAATAACCAAAAAATATGAATAAAAAATTTCTTTGAATAAAAAGTGATGTTTCTGAGGGAAGGTAAACACCTTTTATAAAAACACAAAAAAAATAAAGAAAGATTTTAAAATAACTTATTTTATTATGAGAATTAAAATGATATGAAATATTTTTTAAAAAAACTTTATCAAGTACAAGAATAATCAAGAAAATACCAGATATCAATTTCTTTGAAAAAATGTAATGATTCTGATTGAATATAGATAAATTTCTCACAAATTTAAAAAATAATGCAAGAATTCTAGATATAAAGATTTCAAGAAACTAATCTAGATGTTTAAAAAATAGACATACAAACCATCAATTATGACAAGTATTCCAAATGTAATAAATTTTCTTTTTTTTGTTATTCAAATAAATAAATTTTTGATTTTTTTTCATTATTCTTGCACTCAATAACGTTTTTTGGGAGTAAATCAAAGTTATTTCAATTCTCGTCATACAACAGTTCTATTCAGAATTTTTTTTATGGTTGGTAAAAAATTATTAGGCTGTATCAAATTTAACAAAAAATTCCATTTTCTAATGGTGGGTTTCATCAAAAAAACACCATTTAAGTCACACCATTGAAAATAAAAATAAAAATAATTATTTCACATCAGGAATTTCAAATTTACAATTTATAGGGCCTATCAGAGTTAAGATTTTCAAAAAACTCAAGGCTTATTTCAGGCTTATCCATTTTTTTTTCAAAATTTAATGTTTTTCCTTTAAAAGCATTGATTCATTTTTTGTTTTGATAAAAAAATATTTTTTGACAAAATTGATAGTTTTACTGAAATAAGCTAGTTAAATTTTTCAAAATTATGATACCCCCTAGTGGAGTGGATTTTTTTCAAAATAATTACATAAGGGTACTTATTTCTCAAAATAAGTCATCTTCCTACACCAATCCATCACTAATCCACAACCAAACCACTCCTCTTAACAATCATTCTAATCCTCACTGTTCTCATCATTCTTGAAACTTTAATCCTTAAAAAAACCTCCTTCAACCTTAAAACCACTACAAACACCCCTTTTACAACCATTTCTCCTTCAAATTCAATCTGGTTCCTCTCCCAGAAGAACTTTATCTAGGGAATCATCATCTTCATGAACCCTAAAATGATAAATTCCACAGTTACAATCATGATAATTTAAAGCCTATGCAGAATACAAAATCACTCACTCCACCCCATCAAATCTACCATACCAACCTCCTTGGATTCTTTTGAATTGCAACTCATTAGGCCTTTATTTTGAAATAAATTTTTAAGTTTCACAACAATTATTTAAAAAATTCATGACCAAAACATGGTTCAGACCAATTTTGAACTGTATATTCCTAAATTTGGAAATTCATATCTCTTGCAAAACACACTGAGGATTCCAAGATCAACTGATGTACCAGAAGCACTTTGAAACTTTGGAAATCAAAGACAACATGCTTTCTACAGTGCCAAAATCATGATAACAGGTTTACTTGCTTTTCTGACATCCAAATTGGTAAAAATATTGCAAGCATTCAACAAAATTTAAAAATAAAAACCTGATTTGGAAAAATCAAAATAAACTTCAACAAAGGAACTGAAGAATAGAGAAATTCAGAATTGGATAGAAAATAAAACAAAATTCAGCTCACTATGTTGGCTTGGTGAGGATTTTGAAATTTTCAATCCTTAGAACCTTCAATGGCCATTGATGAAAATCCACCAATTTCATAATCAACATAAATTTCAAGGTTCATTTCCAAGGCTAACATGATAAAACCAATCTCATTTCAATCTAAAATGTATTTAATGGCTTGGATTGGAGGATCACTAGTGGTTTTGACAAGAATTTGGCAACAAGAGATCATCTGGGAAAGTTTGGATTCCATTCTTGAATCAATTCATGCTCTCCCAGGATTTTTTGGATTCTAAAAAAAATTCCCATACCCATTTTCTTTCTGGGCCTCAGAAAAACTCATACCTAAATTTTACTCTTTCATAGATTGTGTCCCATTAATTTCTTTTAAGTGGGGGTATAATTAGATAGAGAGAAAAATGGAGAGCTGAATCCAAGCCTTTTTAAATAGGATTAAAATATTCTAGTGGTTGTTCTGACAAATAAAAGATCTCAAGTAAATATTTATTTCAAGTAAAAAATCTCTCTCATTTATTTGATATTCTATATATACTGTTTCAATGATAAATTCGATCCAAAGAATCAATAAGGGACCCAAAGGGACTTTTCCAAATCCATATTGGTCTATTTCTGTTGCTTCATAAAGTTTGCTAATTTTAATTCTCACTGGTCCACTTGAGCTTCAAAAATTTCAGAAATTTCCTTAAAATAAAAACAATCATACTCTTGGGAGAAAATTGATCCATACATTCTTGTATGGCTTTATGAATGACATCAGCCATTCTAAAATCCCTCATGTCTAAAAAAATTGCTGCTAAAGGTTTGTCTTAAAAAAAAAATTTGCCACCATGAATTTTCTGTTTTTTGAAGCACTAGAAAATTTTTCTGGAATGAATACATCATATTTTGAAGGTCCAAAATATAAATGAAATAGAATGGAATCAACATTATTTGATGAATATTGTGACCATAGAGAGCTCAAATGTTTTTATCATATGAGCCACATAAACACGCAATCTTCTTGAAGAAGATATTTCAGTTATAATCAAATGCATCCTTTTGCCTTCATCCCCCCAAAAAATGATGAAAAATAGACAGAAAGAAAAAGAAACAAGAAAATAAACTGATAGAGTTGTTTATCCAGATACCAAATAAACAAAGGGTGAAAAAAAAGACCAAACTAGAAGGTACTAGAATTATTTTCAGTATAAGTCTCAGAGAAATAATTCAAGAAGTATTTGGATAAGCCAAGGAGAGTGGCCTAGAGTAGCGGTGAGGTAAATTTGGAATGAGAGGAGTTTACTCAATTGAAGACGGGAAAACATGGGCAGTAAAAGTTTTATCATGATTGAAAGATCTCATGTCACAAGCCAGGGCATTTAACAGATGCTTGAGGTTGGTTTCATACTGATAATCATCCAGAGATTGATTGATATATTTTGAGGATTGGTTTTATTTCTTTGATTTTTGAATGGTTCTGGAAGAGTGTGTGGTATATTTTGGAGTAGGATAGAATGATAAAAATCTTGAGATGATGATAGATGTGTCTCTGAACCTGAAATAAATTTTGATCATGACCATGGGATCAATCCTATATATTTGAGTGGTTTGAGGCTCATTATCTTTAGGAACTGAGTGAGAACCAACAATTTACTTAGGTGTAAACTCAGCTCAGTCATTCTTAGAATTTTAAGTATTTTGGTTTTCCATGAGCTTGATCAATATTTCAAAATTGATTCAAAATTTGATAGTGATAGGGTTCATGGATTTTTTTTGATTTGGTTTGAATTGAGTCTGATTCAATTTTCTTATTGTGATATCTTCCCCAAAGGTATTGATAAATCTCCAGCTGCAGCCACATCCTAAACTACAGAATGTAGCTCTTATTGCTGGTGATTCATAATTTGAATTTCTGAGGTTTTAAAACCACCAGTTTGAAATAAACCAGTTAATTTTATGTTTATTGTTGAAACAAACCATTAAAAATGGTGGTTTAAAATTTCATTTTTTCTAAATTTGATACACCCTAATGGATGATGATTTTTTTTCAAATCAAAGCTAATATTTAAAGGGTGATGATTAATTCATGGCTCAAATGAGCTGTGTGGAACGGCTACAAAACTAAATTTGAGCCGTTTATAGCACCAAATGGCTTGAATGTAGTTGTTTTGCCATGCCACACGGGCAGCTCAACCACATTCAGGTTGTGTGGGGCTCTACACGGCTTGAATGTAGTCGTGTAGCCGTGCCACATGGCCACAAGTCTGGTGGGCCAAAAAAATAAAAAATAAAAAAATAAAATAAAATAAAATAAACTAAATGAAAATACCAAACAAAACAGAAATCAACCAAACAATAAAAAAAGGTTTATTTATTGGTTAAAAAAATTAAAAAAATAAGAAATAAAATAAACATAAGTAAAAATAAATAAAAAAAAATAATTAAAAAAAAAGTGAAGGCAACCAACCGGTTGTCTTCAGATTTAAGTGACAAATTCAAGTTCAAATTGAATAGCCCTAAAGTAGAAGGGCCAAAAAATAAAAGAAGTCTTTTTAACAGCCCCAAAGTAAAAATGCCAAAACAAATACAAGTATTTTGACCAGCCAAAAAATACAGTAAGTATTTTGACCAGCTGTAAAGTAAAAGTGCCAAAACAAATACAAGTCTTTTGACCTGCCCTAAAGAAAAAAAAAAACAAGTTCAACTTGTGTTAAGCTGATCCCATCACAAGCTTAACACAATTTAAGCTTGGATGGGATCAGCCCAACAAAAGTTGAACTGAATTACCATTAAAATCTCATTCTAAACACTCATCATAATGATGTTAACTCAAAAAAATCAAAATAATGAAGTTTAAAAAGTGATAACTCTTTATATTAATAGAATTACAATATCAGCATGTTAGACCATGCCCAAATGATGAAATTAATCTATAAGTTAGAATAAAACTAAAGTTGATCTTTGAGGTGACCAACCCAAAAAGCTGCTCTTTTAGAAATCTTGGAACTTGGTTTGAAAATTATGGGCAGGATTGGAATCACATCTCCCTTAAGTACCAGCTGGACCCAATGGTTATTGTTAACAAAGCAAATGAACATAGGATCTGATTGTTCTTTTACACCCATTTTCATAGAAGTAAAAGTACAAAATTAATCCAATTAAATGAAAAATATTGGTCTTCCAGAAGTATCAGTTATTATTTGACCCATTTCAAGCTTTGAAAGCCATTTTGAAGAGGGAATCTTTTCATTGATTTCATTAAAATCAAGTCTTTGTTCTATCTTTTAAACATCTTTACTGCCTCCAAGGATCTTAGAATAGCACCCCTTATTTTTCCTCAGTGTTTCAAGCATTTGTTTCCAAAATTTAAACCATCCATTGTTTTCATACCCAAGTGATTTAGAAATGAATCTAAAACCACAATTTCCATCACCAAATGGGTGCCAAACCTCACCCAAGAACTTATGTAAGTTTTCAGGTATTTGATTGAGGTAATTCACTTCCTAAAATCACAAAGTATTTAGCCAAAATTCTAATCTCATTAAAGGAATCACCACTCACCAAAGATGAGCTTCTGTTTGAATCCTTCAAAAAGGAATTGGATTCCAACAGCACCAATCCCAATGAACTTCCATTCTCTTCCATTGAACTATTAAATTCAGATGAAGAGCCCGACTTTGACTACAAAAATTTCTCAATAAGTTCATCAAAACCAAAAAATTAACCTTTCACAAAAGAAAAGACTTACAATCATTTTTCTTTTCTTCTTTGGTGCCCTTCTACTTCTCTTTGCACGCTTAAGTTCCTTTTCAATTTTTTTAAATCAAGAAGGATCTTTCTGGGTATCTGTCAATTTTGAAAGGCCTCTGCTCAATCACAAGACTTTAGGTTTAAGTCTTGGCTTTGATAAATAATTGGCCATCTCCTTCATCAAGTGATTCAACAGCCCGCAATAATCTTGTTCAGGATGATTCAAGATCATTGCATTGAGCTTCTCATTTAACTGAGAATTTTTGAGCAGTTCATCAACATTGAACTTTGCAAATTCAAATGGATCAAATATTAGCCAAGTAGGAATCATCATTTTAGTCAAGTAGGAATCATCATTCAAAAAGAATTAATCAAAAAGCATTAATCACAAAGTGATTTTAACAATCCAACTTAAAACAACTTACAGAACTAGAACTGCAACGGATATAATCCAACCTCCACTGAGGATGAACATCTTCAGGAACAACGGAGCCTCTTGACGCCAGTAGGTCACCTATTTGGTGGTAACAGGGCAAACCCATAGTCATTGAGTATGACTTGGTGCACAATTCCCCACCATTGTCCCGCTTTAACCTCTCTAATTGATCCCCAACAGGTTTGATTGCTTGTAAAGACACCTTGTATCCCAATTTTAAAAGATCAGTAGGAATAACTATTCCAATCTTTATTTGAGAGTTGTAAAGGGCAGCCTAAAACAATTTAATTTGATTGGAAACTGTGCCCTCTAGTTTTCACCAAACATCCAAAATGTTTCCCAACAATTTTGCAAGGAATTGTTATAGAGTAGCATGGGCCCCTTCAACCCAAGACGTTGTTTTATTTCCAAAGTCTGGGTTTTTGCAAGTCCAAGCCATTAAAAAATTCTCTTTGATACGGAAGATATTATGATGCATATACTCAAGTACATCCTTGCAGTCTGCCAAAAAACACTTTATACAAGTCATAATGTAAGCAACCCAAAACTAGGAATATTAACAGTAGAGGCAGTGATTTGGCACTTACTCTAAGTTCCCCATCATTGTCCTCTGCCTCCTCCTTGGTTTTTGAGGCCCCATACTTAGCCCACAGAGACATAAAGCTTTTCCACCCTTAAATTTAATTATTGAAGCGCACTTTACAGTTTGCTTGTATGTTTTTATACAAGTTCCATTGACAGAACTGTCTTGTTGACTCAGGGAATATTTGTTCTAGAGCAAGGATCAAAGCTTTTTCACATTCTGTCACAAATAATTTGGGAAGTCTCTCAGGATCATAAGCCAACTCCTTTAGTGCATTTACAGACCAATTTTAGAACTCAAAAATTTTTCTTGTTATAAAAAAAAGAGCTTTTGTGAAATTTTTCTGGTTGGAAGTAATTCATATGATGTGCAATAGGGGGATATTGTACTTATTTTTCTTATAAGTACAATCCATAATAGCTATATGATGGAATTGCTTGCAAAGCTTTAATGACTAAGGGTGAGCCAAGAATAGGGCCTCCAAGTGACACTCTCCACTGAATTTTGCTTGATGAACCAAACCTGAATTACCAAGTTGCTCAAAGAGGACCTCCATAAAACTTTTCCACTCTAGTTCTACTAGTGCTACCTTATGCTTAGTGTTATAGATTTTTTGGTCATCAAAATATTTGCCACCATTGATTTTTCTCAATTTTATTTTGAGTTGAAGTGTATTGAGCCCATCATTCATGCATTCTTGTAGATTTTCTAAGGCTACCCCAGAGATTTTCCCCAGGTGAGGATGCACTGAGGGTTTTGCAGATGGTTCATGGTTATGTTGATCATTCTTGTAGGAGATTTTCCAAAAGGGATCTGCCTTTGTGTGACTAGCATTGATTAAAAATTTGCACCCAAACTTTCTTGAGTGAGTTTTCCTTGACCATTTGGTTAGCAATTGCCCAGAGTAAAAACAATGTCTATCACAGGCTGAATCCACATATTTATCACGCTTTGAGTTGAAAACTATTAAAGCGTAACCATGCTTCATTTCACATGTTTGAAAATATGTTTGTGATTATTCCCTAGTAGGAAAAGCTCTCACAGGAGGTGGGGCAAGTGGATCTGTCATAGTTACATAGTCATAGTTACAGTTTCATGGTTATATTGATGGCATGCACTCCATCAGTTTCAATCAAATTAAATCTTCCAAAGACCATGTTAACATAAAATGTTACTCACCACAAGAGGTTGTTTCCATTTGTGACAAATTTTGTTCCTCAGTTGTCACCCTTGATGGGGATGCAATTGAGGCTTCCAATGCTTCATTACCCAAATCCATCTTTTCCACATCTTTGTTCATTGCACTGATGTAGTCCTTGAATGCAGCAATTTTAAAAGAAGGGCTTTCCACTGTTCCCATAATGAAAAAAAATGCAATCCTACTTTAGTATTCAATCCAAATTTCAATTGAACAACTATAAATTTTCTCACTTTCAAGTTGAGAAAGATCAATTTTGTGGGATGTATGTTTGCAGTTTACATTTAGTTTCAATGATTTGATTTACAGATTCACTTTATTTTGCTTTAACTTCACTTTGGTATCACTTTGGATCACTAGATGTGGAACAACAGCCCCACATTGTAAGCATTGATCCCAAATTTGGGTTGATGGAACCTATATGTGGTCCAGGGGGTCCCAAAAGGTTTGGAACCACCCCCGGGGGGCCACGTACGCCCAAACATGGCTCAAAAATGCCATGTATGGGGGTACACAACCCAAATACGCCATTTACGGGGGGTATGAAACCCCTGGGGGTCACGAGTGTTTGAGACAAACCCTTGGGCACGTGTAGACGTGTGTTTTTTCCAAAATGCGCGTTTTGGACGCGTGTATGGGCCCCCATGCGTCTATTGGGCCATGTAGGGCTCTACAAAACTCCCACACAACTGAGAGTTGTGAATTTAACATCAACCATATTAAAATTTCTTTCAAAAACCAAATATTTAGGCCAATTTTAAATTTTCAACCTTGCAACCCCCATTCACTACCTAAAAGGGGTTGTGTGGCGCAATTTGTGACCTGATTTGAGTTGCAAATGGCCGCTTGCAACCCTTTGAAGTTGTGAGTGGCCGCTTGCAACCCAGCCTTGTTGCAAACAGCAGCTCACAACCTGAATTGAAGTTGTGAACGGCCTCTTGCAACCCCAAAGAGCCACTCACTAACAGTTTGAAAAAAAAAAGAAAAAAAGAAAAAAAGGCAAATCAAAATAAATAAGAATGGCTGGCCAATAAAAATAAATAAATATGAATAAAAATAAGGCTGGCCTAAAAATAATTAAAAACAGATAAAGATCAATAAAAATAGATAAAAATAGTGCTTTATTTTTCTCTTGCATCCAACCCTTTATTTCACAAATTTTGACTTTGGCCCGCAGTTGTCCCCCTTTGGTATTTCAAGCAGAAATACTTTATTTCAGCCAACTTTCAAGAATTCAATTTTTTTAAATTCTGCAGGGGTTCTTGAACCCCTAAATAAAATCTTTGTTAATTTTGGAGCCATTGGAAACCCTTCAAAAATGCAATCAAAAAATGAAAAAATTCCATAAAAATAAATTTTTGCATGGGTTTTTGGATCATCATTTTTCCTATTTTTATTTTTATTTTTATTTTTATTTTTATTTTTATTTTTATTTTTTTCTTTTTTTTTTCTAATTTAAGCTTCCAAAAATTTTAAAAACCATTCATAGAGTCTTCTAATATTTTTTTATATTTTTTTTTGATTTATCCTTTCACCTTAAACAATTCCTCCAAAAAACACAAACAATTAAAAAAAATCAAATTTCTCTTTGGACCTTTGAATACTTGTATTTTCCTTTTTATTTAATTTTTTTTGGGTAATTCAAGCTATGAAAAAGTTGAAAAAACATTCAAAGAGCATTCAAATATATTTTTCAGATTTTTTAGATGTATTATGTTATGTTAAAAAATTCCTTCAAAAAAGAAAAAAATCAAAAAATTCAATTTTCTCATTTGACTTTTGGATCCTTATGTTTGCCATTTTTACCTATTTGTGTTGGTGTTTCAAGGTTTGAGAATTTTAAAACAACTATTCAAGAGCTTTTTAATTTTATTTTTTCAGAATTTTTGGATGTCATTTTTGACCTTTAGAATTCCATCAAAAAACCAAAAAATTTGAAAAATTCACTTTTCTGACTGGATTGTTGAATCCTTTTGTTGCCTATATAATTTTTTTTTCTGGGTGATTAAAGCTTTCAAAATTTTGAATCTTAAAAAAAACAAAAAACAGTTCATTAATACTTTTTGAAGATCATCTGCATTCTTGCACACACCTTACAAGCTTCATTCAAAAAATTAAAAATAAAGGAAAAATATGGATACAAACATTAAAATTTATTCAACTATGATTGGTTTTATTTTTCTACTTGATTTTTTTGGAGGGAAAAAAACTTCATTACAAAAATCCAAATTTTTCTGAACAATGGTTTTCCAAGATTTGGAATCCTTTGTCACAATGCTTTTCCAAAGTGGATATAACCTGGGAGCTGGCCAATGATCAGACTTGAAATTGAATGATACTATATACTTGGATTGTTCTAAAATAATGAAGCAAATAGGAGAAGTTTGGGAATTTGGAGTGGGAGGGGAATCCCCCTTCATTCTCCCTCTCAATTCACCTGGATCAGATTCAAACTATCTCGACTGGTCAATGATCTTACGAATCCATTTTCAAGCAACCGGTGTAGGATATCTGTTTACCAACAACAGTACAAAACCTAACCCAGAAACGTGGACTAAAGACAATTTAGCGGTATGCTCAGTCATATCAAGATTGATAAATCCCTCAAATTTTCAATTCATACAAAAGCATGAAGAAAGCGCCATTGGAATGTGGAAAGCTCTACGTGATGCACACCAAGACAACTCTTCCGGCGGACAAATGTATTGGTTAAGAAAACTCCTTCTGACAAAACTTAACAACAAGGAAATGACCACTCATCTCTTGGAAATAACCTCCTACGGTGAAAAACTGGCCTCCTTGATTACCACTGAAAACCCTCTCACCGCGGATGACCTCCTATCTACGGCCATCCTACTCTCTCTCCCTGACGACTGGCTAGCGTGCGTGTCAAGCATGATGAATGAGGAATCAGTCCCATCATCTAAGCTCATCAATACACTCAAACAGGAGCACTTAAGAAGAAAAACCAGAAATGAAGATCTCTTAGCTGCAAATCTGGCGAAGCAAACACATTTGAACTTTCCCAAGGCATCAACCCAACGAGACAATAATACTCAGAATCCAGGGAAAGTCTACTACTGCACCAACTGCAAGGCCAAGGGACATTCTTTTGCAAGATGCCCCGAGGTCCTTTAAGCTCTTGCTATCTCAAAAAGAAACAAGCAACAAAATCAAGTCAAACCAACAAACTCAAACAGTCACAAAGCCAACATTACAAAGGCCGATCAAAACACTGAACCTAATGACAAGGACAACGTCTCTGATTTGGAAATTGTTGTCCACGCCGGATATGCCTCATGTAACCTTACCCAAACAAATGGGAATCAATCTGGAAATGTTGACTTCAACCTTGATTCCGGATGTTCACTTTCTATGACACCTCACGCGTGGCAACTTGACTCTCTGAAATCAAAATCAATCTCCATCCAACTGGCCAACGGCTCATCAATCACCTACATGAAAGAAGGATCCATGTCCCTGCCAGTCGGTAATATTAAGGCACTTCTGGTGCAAAACCTTCATGAACCCTTTATGTCGATTTCAAGTATCTGCGACGCTGGCTTTCAAGACATTTTCACATCCACAGGATGAAAAATACGTCAATGAGAATCATTGACCAAGGATACACCTATCACCTTCCAAGGATATTGGAGAGGGAATCTTTATTATCTTCCACCTAAATTTGTGAGCCATTGGGAGACAGCTCTCTCAACGTGCTCCAACTTTCCTGATGACAGTCTCTTTGGTTATCACAGTAGATTTTCTCATCTTAACTTGAAGTCACTCAGAAAACTACTCAAAACTCTTGGGATCACTCCAACATCCAACAACAAACTGTCAGTCCAACAGTGCCCCACCTGCATCAAATCCAAAATGTCACAAAACCCTTTTCATTCAAGACTCAGCTATCAATCCAACACCCCTGGCGAGATCATACACTCAGATCTGTGCGGTTTTGAAGCAAACTCCAGAGAAGGTTTAGATATTTCATCACTTTCATCGACGATTGCTCCAAGGCCCTTTTTGCCTATCCTCTACGGTCCAAGTCAGACGCTCCAAACTCCATCAAATTGTTCATCTCATTCTTTGAAGCTCATTATCACCATCCAGTTCTTTCACTACGCACCGATAACGGAGGCAAATACGTGAACGCCAAATTACAAGAGTTTCTTTTGTCCAAGGGCATCCGTCACAAGCCAGGGCCTCCTCACTCTCCTCAGATGAACGGAGTTGCTGAGCGCTCTAACCGAACCATTCTCAATCTGATTTGATGCTCTCTTTCTTCCTCTCATCTACCAAAGTTGTACTGGGCCAATGCACTGCGCCATTCCCTTTTTGCGTTCAATTCCTATCCCTGCAAAACACCTCACGGCTTTGTCTCGCCAAACTCCATTCTCCGACACACCAACGTTCCCCCTTCCTATCTTCATCCCTTTGGCTGTCTTGTGTGGTATAAGGTCCCCAAGGCTAAACAATCCAAACTTGACCCGAAAGGCCGTAAGGCAATTCTCCTGTCTTATCTTTCCAACGGTAATGGATATTGTCTTCTGGATCTTGAAAACCGCAAAGTCATCAAGTCCAGGGACGTTATTTTCAAAGACACCGCTTTCCCTTACTCCAAATCTTGTAAATCCGTTCCCGCCTCAACTCCTCCCGATAATCCCATCAAGTTTACCTGGCCGGCTGTCCTCCCATTTCCTGAATCTCCTCCACACACCATTGACACACCATCAACCACCAACACCTCCCAACCTGTCCCTCCCCCCTCCCCTCCTGCTAATCTTCTTACCCCTGCTCATCCTGCTGTCCCTCTCCTTTCATCTCCCGTTCCATCCCATAAAGACGCTTCCCCCTTGCCCACCGTTCACTTCAGACCCTCTCTTTCTGCTCTGGGGTCCAGATTGTCTTCCTCTTCCAACAGCTTGGTTTCCCCCCCTCTTTCTCCCTCATCCGTCCCGTCCTCAAATCATTCCCCTCCCCATGTTCTCTCTCCATTGTCTCCCCCCTGTCCTTCCCCAGTTCTCCCTTCTCTCCCTCCACCACCTGCTCTGCTCTCTCCAACTGCCCCGCCGTCCACACCCTTGCCAGTCTCCTCCTCCCCTCCGTCGGCGTCCCCTCTCCCTGCTCCACACCGCTCCTCCAGAATCTCTCGTCCAACTTCCTGGTTTGGCAACTACTCGCGCTCCGCCTCAGTTAAAGACGATATCCTAGCCCCAAAGACCTGGAAACAACTGATGAAGAATCCTCATTGCTCCAGGTGGATGCTCTTGGCTCACAAAGAAATTTATTCCTTGCGTGGTATGAACACCTGGAAGCTTGTTCCTCCCCCAAAATGCCAAAAGATTATTTGGTGCAAGTGGATTTTTAAGGTAAAACGGAAGGCTGACGGCTTGATCATCAAGCTCAAAGCTTGCCTTGTCGCGATGGGTTACACTCAGGTCCATGGGCTTGACTTCTCCGAAGTGTTTGCTCCAACTCTCCGCCTCGAGACGCTTTGACTTCTCCTCAGCCTTCTCGGCACCAAAGGATGGGTTGGCCATCAAGTCAATTTCAAGAAAGCATTTCTAAACGGCCACCTTGATGAACCGGTCTACATTTATCAACTGCCGGGCTTCAAGGATCCACTACACCCCGACTGGGTGTGCAAAGTCTCAAGGGCAATCTACGGCTTAAGACAATCACCCCGGCAATGGAATGTAGAACTCAATGCCGCCCTCCTCTCCATTGGCCTCACCAGGTCCTCCTACAACCCATCTCTATACTGCCAGCTACAGGATGGAGTGCTCGTAGGTGCTGTCACCGCTCACGTGGACGATCTAGCAGTCGTGGGGAACCCCGATTTTGTCTCGCCTTTCATTGAAGGCATCGGAAAGTGCTTCACAATTGGATCTGACGAAGATCTCTCACTCTTTCTGTCCATATCCATCCTGCTTGACCGCAAGTCTGGTACGGTTTCCATTGGGCAACAGCACTATATCAGCTCAGTTGCCTCCAATTTTCTCCCATCAGTCTCCCCTCCCGTCATCTCACCCACGAGTGCGCCTTACAAGTCTCTGGTGAAGCGTAAGGTCAACATTCCGCCTGCCCCTCCCCAATACAACCAGCTTGTCGGCTTGCTTCTTTGGATTTCCCTATGCACTCGCCGGGACGTGTCGTTTGCAGTGAACAAACTTTTGCAGTTCCTTCAAGATGCCTCCATCAACCACTGGAATGTGGCACTCAGGGTTCTTTGATATCTCTCCGCCACCAAAACCATGACGCTGACTCTTGGAGGCTCTCACCTCACTCTCACCGGCTTTGCCAACTTGGACTGGGCCAAAGATTGTGACGATTGTTGCTCTGTTTCAGGTTGTGTCTTTTGCGTAGGGTCCGTCTCAATCTCCTGGAGGTCCAAGAAGCAACCAACTGTTTCGCTGTCGAGCTCGGAGGCGGAATATAAAGCCCTATCAGACTGCTGCAAGGAGCGGCTGTGGCTGCGAAACGTAATGGTCAAACTACGAATCCGCAACTCCAGTCCAGTTCCCCTCTATGTCGACAACTAAGGCGCTGAGGCTCTGGCAAAGAACCCCGAACATCACTCTTGCACCAAACACATTGACGCGCGACATCATTTCATCCGAGAATGTGTGGCTTGGGGTGTCTTCACCGTTCATCATTTGGGGACAAAGAAAATGATTGCGGATATGCTAACCAAACCACTAACTCAGGTCCTCCTCAAAGCTCATCAAGCCCTGTTTGGCCTCACCGCGGGTGGTTAGCAAGGGGGGGTGTTGGGATTACTGCTCTTTCATCTCTAATCCCATGTAGTTTCTTCTTATTTTTTTCATTCTTTTCTGTCTGTTCTGTTCTTAATCATCTCTATTTTCTATTCTCCTCCACCTCTTCTGTTCCCTGTCATTCCCATCATAGTGTGACACTCAAAACTCATCCCCACGCAGTTGTCCTTACTCATTGTCACACGCGTGCGCTCTGTTTCCAATTCCCATATGTTCACTAACCATGTCACGTTCTTGTGACATGTCTATCACTGTGTCCACATGAGGACAGAGCTCGAGACTGGTGGAAGGATTTCCTTTCCTCATCCTTCTACCTATTGTCTCCTCTCCGAATTTCCTCAGGTGAGTAATGTTGTTCTTATGTTTCTTTCTCTCTGACTGATGTGTGTGAAATCCATCCTTCTACCTATTGTCTCCTCTCTGAATTTCCTCAGCCCAACAGGTAAGGAGAATCATCATCTTTGTTGAATACATTTAGTCTCTTGATTCTTTTCCCAGGATTGTATTCAGGAGAAGAAACTTTCTTATTACAATGGTTCCAGACATTCAATAAAGTTTTGAATGGTAAAAATTAATGAAAAATAATATTCAAAAAATTAGCCAAAAATAAAAGAAAATTAAGGATCACCATCCTAATTACATCCACATCTGGTAGCTCTTCATCTGCTGAATCTTCCCCTTCATCCAAATCTGGCCCCTCTTCATTTTCTGAAAATTCCTCTTCAGACAGAAATTCACTCTATGTTAAAAAAATGAGAAGGACTCATAAAAAAAAACCCCATTGCAGAAAAAACAATTTTAGTTATAAAATTACCTCTTCCTCTGATTCCTCCTTCTTTTTTCCCTTCCCCTTCCCTTGGATGGCCTTTTACCTTGTTGAAACCTGAACATATAAGAAAAAAAATTAATTATGAATTTGATATATTTTTTTTTCCAAAAAATTGGTGACTGACCTTCAAATTTGCTATGAATTTCTTCTTTGGCCTTCCTCTCCTCTTGGGTTCTTCTAAATATCTAAAACCAGGTGGATCTCTTTTGCTTGAAGACTGAGAGATAACCTTGAGCTTATTGGCTGCTCCTTTGGCTCTTTTTCTAACTTTGGATCTTTGAGTGGAATTTGGCTCTTCAATCAGGGTAAGTTGATATATTCGACTGTACAGATTCATGCTTTCACCCAGATAATATAGCTGTTCTCCAGGTGGAAACTTTCTGAATGCTTCAAACTGTTCAGTGAAATATATGTTTTCATTACTGTATTTGGTTGGAAATTCAATTTTTTCTGAATCTTCAGTTGATTCAGGGTTCACAGTTAACTGGAGACAGGAAAAACAAAATTAATTAGGAAATTATTCATTTGGGCTTCAATCCCCCCCCAAAAAAGAGAAAAATTTACTGAGATGGGAGCTTTGACATGCCATTGAGGATGAAAATCATCACTTTGGAAGAGTTTGCCCTTTCTGATGGCCAATTTGACTTTGTGAACACATGGTATACCCATGTAAGAAGAGTAATCACAGTTGTTGCAGTTGGTGGAAGAATCAGGAACTTGATGAGATGAATGTATGATTTTGAGGTAAAAGTGGCTGATAATTCCAGAAAGATGATCCAAACAGTGAGGCAAACCAATGAGATGCTTGAATTCTTTCTCAGAGGCTTCAATGGCTCTCTCTTGGGTTTGGATGGTGATGGAACTGTAAAATTTTTGAACTACATTATAGAAAGAGTCAATAGAAGAATTGATGAATCTTTTAATGTAGGAGTGAGAAA
The DNA here is from genome assembly GCA_025617555.3 of Puccinia polysora. NCBI lineage: Eukaryota > Fungi > Basidiomycota > Pucciniomycetes > Pucciniales > Pucciniaceae > Puccinia > Puccinia polysora. Next base: position 43,931,209 of record CM062613.1, read on the forward strand.
CTTCTATTCTTGATGTACTTGTTTTTCCAAAGTGAAATTATTTTTTTTCCAAGCAGGAGAGGGATTTTCTTTTTAGAGGAATCCAGTTTTCAAGAAGGTAGTCAGAAGTGGGGGGATTCCAGAACAGAGACAGTTTTTTGATGTTCTTTTGATAGCTTGAGTCAGATTTTGAATAGACCAAATGATGCCTTTGTTTCTGGAATAGCTTCTGTTCATCTTCAGGTTTAAAGTGCTTCCTGTAATGAGTTTGAATATTCTTGAAAGGGTAATGTTAAATTCACAACTCTGTACACAACTCTTTGAGTTGTGTACACAACTCTTTGAGTTGTGTACACAACTCTTTGAGTTGTGTACACAACTCAATGGGCCGTGTGGCACCATACACGACTCAAATGAGCTGTGTGGCATGCCACACGACTCAAATGGGCCCTGTGGCATGCTAAAGGCCTCAAATGGGCCGTGTGGCAAGCTAAACGACTCAAATGGGCCGTGTGGCATGCTACACATCCCATCTGAGTTGTGTGTAAGGCTAAACAACTAAAATCAAGTTGTGTAGCCTCCACTAAATAATAAATAATAAATTATAAATTATAAATAATAAAAAATAGAAAATGAATTATATATAATAAAAAATAAATAATAATAAATTATAAATTATAAAGTATAGAGGGTAATTTTAAATTCACGGCTCATTGAGCCATGTAAAAAACTCTGTACACGGATCTTTGAGTTGTGTAAAGGCTCAACGGGCCGTGTGGCACCCTACACAACAGAAATGAGCCGTGTGGAATGCTACACGACTCAAATGGGCTGTGTGGCATGCTACATGTCCCATTTGAGTTGTACGGCACACTAAACAACTAAAATCAAGTTGTATAGCCTCCACTAAATCATAAAAAATGAATGATAAATAATAAATGATAAATTATAAATTCTAAATTCTAAATTAGATATTATAAATAATAAACTATATATAATAAATAATAAATAATAAATAATAAATAATAAATAATAAATAATAAATAATAAATAATAAATAATAAATAATAAATAATAAATAATAAATAATAAATAATAAATAATAAATAATAAATAATAGATAATAAATAATAAATAATAAATAATAAATAATAAATAATAAATAATAAATAATGAATAATAAATAATAAATAATAAAAAATAAAAAATAAAAAATAAAAAATAAATAATAAACAATAAACAATAAATAATAAATAATAAATTATAAATAATAAATAATAAATAATAAATAATAAATAATAAATAATAAATAATAAATAATAAATAATAAATAATAAATAATAAATAATAAATAATAAATAATAAATAATAAATAATAAATAATAAATAATAAATAATAAATAATAAATAATAAATAATAAATAAAAATAATAAATAATAAATAATAAATAATAAATAATAAATAATAAATAATAAATAATAAATAATAAATAATAAATAATAAATAATAAATAATAAATAATAAATAATAAATAATAAATAATAAATAATAAATAATAAATAATAAATAATAAATAATAAATAATAAATAATAAATAATAAATAATAAATAATAAATAATAAATAATAAATAATAAATAATAAATAATAAATAATAAATAATAAATAATAAATAATAAATAATAAATAATAAATAATAAATAATAAATAATAAATAATAAATAATAAATAATAAATAATAAATAATAAATAATAAATAATAAATAATAAATAATAAATAATAAATAATAAATAATAAATAATAAATAATAAATAATAAATAATAAATAATAAATAATAAATAATAAATAATAAATAATAAATAATAAATAATAAATAATAAATAATAAATAATAAATAATAAATAATAAATAATAAATAATAAGGAAACATGTTGTGTACAGGGGTACAAAAACCAAAAATTACAATTATGGGGGGTATATGCCCCCCGGGGTTGCGCATGTTTAGAACAACCATTTGGAGTAGTGTATGGGCCCCCAAGCATTGAGGGGCCCTACACAACTCCCACAGGTGTTGTGGGGCCCTACACAACTCTCACATGTGTTGTGGGGCTCTACAAGACTCCCACAGGTCTTATGGGGGCCTACAAAACTCCCACACAACAGCAGCCATGAATCTAACATTACCCTTCTTGAAAATGTGCCAGGCACAGACAAGATGATTAGAGGAAGGGAAAACTGATTCAATTGAGCTAATAATTGCTTGTTTCTTGTCTGTCACAATCACCATAGATTCTTTATCTTCAAATATTTCCTGAAGTTGAGTCAGGGCCCAATCATAGTTCTTTTTTTTCTCTTGAGATAAGAAACAGAATGGAACTGAGAAGCTTCTAGCAGAATTGTTTATCCCAAGAATATGAAGAAGGGGCTTTCCAAATTTTTTGGTTTTATATGTCCAGTAAATCATAATGAGAGTAGGGAAAAGGTTGAGAAGTTTCATGAAATCAAGGAGTGAAATAAATAATGAAGTAATTTGACCATGCATATTGTTCTTTTTGTAATAAAAAGAAGAATTCCTGAGTTCCAGTATGAGTGCTTCCACAGGATATTTGCCATCAAGCTAATTTTTTTGTATTTGGGATCTTTTGTTGTGAATTGTAGGGAGATTTGTATGGATAGGTGATGATGACTTTTGTATGATTTTTTAAAGGGGAACTCCTGCTTTGGATAAATTTTATACCACCTCCTTTTTCTCCTCTTGGATTCTTCTGTGGATAGGATTAGTGGAAGGATTAAAGGAAGGTGGATGGTTGTTCTCTAGAAATATAACCTTCACCACCCAAACACCCAATCTTTTTGAAAAATTCCCTGATAACATGAAAGGACAATTGGTCTTTCTTGATTTTTATAATTTGGAAGTATCATTGCTGGGTTTATATTCCCAAGATTTATCACATTGGTAATTTTAGCCTGATTCTTGCAATTTGATACTCTGGCAGATATGGCATATCCTGGGACTTTGCCCATGATTGGATGGCCTTAACCAGCTACTCCTTTTCATTATATGATAGCTCAGGAGGAGAGGCCAGAGGAGTGGAATCAAGAGTTTGAATATATGAATAAGGAGCAAGAGGATTTGAATCAATAGTTTGATTAGATGACATAATGGAGGATTGGCCTGGTCAAACATTTGAAACAGTCCTGAAAAGTGGGTGGATGTTTTCTTGAGCCATTTAAAAAAGAGATTTTCTTGTTTGGAAGTATCTGGATTGTTAAGTTGATTTGATGAGTGGTTGGTGGTTTGGTGTGAAAAGGTGTTGTGTGGTGTGGTTTTTTGTGGTGTGGGTTCATGTGGTGTGTTGTTGTGTGGTGTGGTGTGGTATGGTGTGGTACAGTTTGGTGTGGTATGGTAGTGCAATGATTTGGTGGGGGGTGATGGGAGAGTGGAAAAGGTCAAGGGGGTGTTTTATAAGATAATTGGGGCGCTCAAAGATGGGTGGTGGTCCCAGGAAAAAATTTTTGATCATATTGAATATATGCATGTGAAGGGCTCAAAGAGGAGTGAATTTTTCAATTTTTTGCTTTTCTGATGGACTTTTTAAATCTCAAAAATGACATCCAAAAATCCTTGAAAAGATTTTAAAAAGCTCTTGAATATTTCTCTTACAATTCTCAAAGCTTGAAACACCAAAAAAAATAAGTAAAAATTCCAAGCATAAGGATCCAAAAGTCAAATGAGATAATCGAATTCTGTGAATTTTTTGCTTTTTTGAAGGAATTTTTTAAGGTAAAATAATACATCCAAAAAATCTGTAAAAATTATTAGAATGCTCTTTGAATGTTTCTTTGAATTTTTGATAGCTTGAATTACCCAAAAAATTAAATGAAAAGTGAAATGAAAGAATTCAAAGGTCCAAAGAGAAATTTGACTTTTTTGATTTGGGTAATTTTAAATTCACGGCTCATTGAGCCGTGCACACAGTTCAAGATGGGCAGTGTGGCATGGCACACGGTCCAATAGTAACTGTGAACAGCCTTCCACAGCTCACAGAGTTGTGCAGCCCACCAAACCCGGTCCATCCCCCTGTGGACTTCCACACAACTACATTCAAGGCGTGTGGAGTTGTACACAGGTCAAATTTAGTTGTGTGGCATTCCACACATCCCCAGACCACGGTGAGCAAAAAAAAAGGAAAAGGAAGGAAAGGGTACTAATACAACCCATAAACTAAATAAACCTTCCAAAAAAACAGAAATGAACCAAAAAATCAAAGAATGTTCATTTTTTGGATAAAAAATAAATAAATAAATAAATCAAAATAAAAAAAAACCGGTACTATCCAATGCACTAGCCCTAAAGTAAAAAGAACAAAAAAAACACAAGTAACTGGACTAGCCCTAAAGTAAAAACACCAAAACAAATAAAACTAACTTGACAAGCCCTAAAGTCATTTCAAATTGGCTAGCCCTAAAGTAAAAGGGCCAAAAATTAAAGAAGTCTTTTGACCAGCCCTAAATCAAAAGTGCCCAAAAATTACAAATATTTTGAAAAGCCCTACAGTAAAAGTGCCCAAAAAAATACAAGTCTTTTGACAAGCCCTAAAGTAAAAACTCCAAAAAAAAAAAGGTTCAACTTGTGTTAAGCTGATCCCTTCCCAAGCTTAACATAAGTTAAGCTTGTGATGGAATCAACCCAACACAAGTTAAACTGACTTACCATTAAACTCTCATTCAAAACACTCAATATAATGATGTTAACTCAAAACACTCAACTAATGATTTTGAAAATGTGATAACCCTTTATATTAATAGAACTTGTTAGCTGCATTAGAATTAAAATTTATATGAAACCCAATGATGAAATGAATTCAAAGTCTATTAAAATCTAGAATACATTTGCAGTTTATGTTTGAGATGATCAACCCAACCAGAGGCTTTTTGAGAAATAAAGGAACGTGGTTTTGCTACAATGGGTGGGATTGGAATCATTTCTCCCTCAAGTACTAATAGAACCCAGTGGTTATTGTTTACAAAGGAAATGAACATTGGATCCAATTGATCAGTAACACCATTTTTCATTGGAGTATTAGTATCACATGAATCCAATGAAATGAAACATATAGGTTTGGAATATGTGTCTGCTATGATTTGACCCATGTCCAATTTAGCCAGCCAATTTGAGGAGGGAATCTTTTCATTGATTTCTTCAAAATCAAGTCTTTGTTTAATTTTTCAACCTCCTTTGAACCACCAAGCATCTTAATGTAGCATGCTTCATGTTTCTCTCATGTTTCAATCATTTCCTTCCCAACTTTAAACCAACCATGTTCTTCATAACCATGAGATTTAGAAATGACTCTAAATCGGCAATTCCCATCTCCAATTGGATCCCAAGCCTCACCCAAGAACTTATGGAATTTCTTGGGTATTTGATTGAGGTATTTCACGTTTGGTTGGGTGATGTTAAATTCACGGCTCCAACCGTGTGGTAGTTTTTTAGGCCCCTAAACAGCTCAAATGAGCTGTGAGGGCCCAAAGACAACTACAAAGGGCCGTTTTGAACACGCGGCCCCTGGGGGGTTCTGTAGGAGCTGTGTAACCCCCGTACACAGCTTGAATGAGCCGTTTAACCCCTGTACAGGGCTCAAATGAGCCGTGTAGCCCCTGTACATGGCTCAAATTGGCTGTCTTTGGGGGTGCACAACCCCCCAGAAGCCTTGCCAGAATTTTGGGCACCCCCTGGACCACACTTTGGTTCTGCAAACCCAAATTTAGGATTAATGCATACTTTGTGGGACTATTTTCCACACCTAGCAATACCAAAGAGACATTAAAGTGAAACCCAAGTCAAATTAAAGTGGATAATCATAAATCATATAAAAATCTGCAAACAATTCTTTCTCAACTCAAAAGTGAGCAAACTTTGTTAGGTCAATTGAAATTTGGATTGAATAATGAATTATAAAATTGCATTTTTTTGCATGGGAACAGTGGGAAGCCCTCCTTCTTCATGAGATGGCTGTGTGGAAGGTCTACATTGATTGTGCCATCAACAAAGCTTTGGAAAAAGAAAAAAAGGATTTGGGTAATGAGACATTGGAAGCACCAATTGCATCCTCATCAAGGGTGATAATTGAGGAACAAAATGATTCACAAATGGACATGACTGCTGGTGGTGAGTAAAATTTTATGTTACTGGTCTTTGCCATATTTAAGTTGATTGAAACTGATGGGTTCATGTAACTATGAAACTATGACTTAACCAATGAATTTTTACTAGATCCACTTGACCCACCTCTCTTGCGAGCTTTTCCTACTAGGGAAGAGGCACAAAAATATTTTAAAACATGGAAAATGAAGCATGGTTACACTTTAACAGTTTTCAACTCAAAGCGTGACCAATATGTGGATTTAGCCTGTGATAGACATGGTTCCTATTCAGGAAGTCATTTTAACAAATGGCCTAGAAAAACTCACACAAGGAAGTTTGGGTGCAATTTTTTAATCCATGCAAGTCGCACAAAGGCAGCCCCCTTGTGGCACCTCTCCTACAAAGAAACCCAACATAACCATCAATCATCTGAACATCCCTCTGTGCATCCTCAACTGAGGAGAATCTTGGGGGTGGCCTAAGACAATCTAGTAGAAGGAATGAATGATGGGCTCAATAAGTTACAACTGAAGAGAAAATTGAGCAAGATTGATGGGCAGGATTATGTTGATGACCAAAAAATCTATAACACTAAGCGGAAGGTCACACTTGCAGAACTAAAGGTAAAAAGTGTTATGGAGGTACTATATGAACAACTTGAAGAAACAATTTGGATTCACTGGTCAAAGTTCAGTGGAGAGGGTCACGTGGAGGCCTGGTAATTAGCAAATCCAGAGTTAGTAAAGCTTTCAAAAAAATTCCATCATATTGCTAGGTTGGATTGAATTTATAAAAAAAATAAGTACAAAACCCCACTATTTCATGTTGTAGGAATGACAGCCAATTGCAAAAATTTCACAAAAGCTCTTGTTTTTATAACAAAAGAAACGTTTCAGCTCTACAGTTGGTCTTTAAATGCATTAAAGAAGTTGTCTTATGATCCTGAGAAACTTCCAAAAGTCTTTGTGATGGACCGTGAAAAGCTCTGATTTGCGCAATTGAAACTAGTTTCCCAGAGTCATCAAGAAAATGCTGCACTTGGCACTTGTCTAAAAAAATACAAGCAAACTGTAAAGTGCACTTTGTTAATGATTTCAAAGGATGGAAAAGCTTTATGAATCTTTGGGCAAAGTATGGAGTCTCAAATATCAAGAAGGAGGCAGAGGTCAATGATGCGGAACTCAGAGTAGGTCCAAATTACTTCTTCTTTTTCTTCCTAGTTTTGGGTTCTGAACTTTTGAATTTTATAGTGTTTCTTGAAAGAATATGAGGATTTACTTGAATATATGGAAAATAAAATTTTCCCTATCAAAGAGATGTTTGTAACAGCATGGACTTGTATAAACCCAGATTTTGGAAACAAAAAAACTTCTTGGTTTGAAGGGGCCCATGCAACTCTCAAATTATTCCTTTCAAAATCTTTGGCAAACCTGTTGGATGTTTGGAAAAGCCTTGAGGAACAGTTTAAACTCAAATTAATGCAGTTCATGCATCACTTTATAACTCTCAAATTAAGTTAGGGAAAGTTCTTCCCCCTGAACTGTTACCATTGGGTTAGAAATTGTCTTTAGAGGCAATAAATCTTGTTAGGGAACAATTTGAGAAGTTCAAACGTGATCATGATGGAAAATTCTGCACCAAGTCATATTTCAAGACTATGGGTTTTCCCTGTTCCCACCAAATAGGTGACCATCTAGCATTCAAAGGATCCATGGTACCTGAAGATGTTCATCCTCAGTGGAGGTTGGACTATGACCCTTGCAGTTTTAGTTCTGTAAGTTGCCTTAAGTTGGATTGTTCAAGTTGAATTGTTCAAATCACTATGTGATTAATGCTTTTTGATTAATGAATCCTAATTCACTAATGGTTGATCCTTTTAAATTTTTCCAGTGAAATGTCAATGAAATTCTAAGCATTACTCAGTTAAATGAAAAATTGAATGAAATGATCTTATTAGGGCGTATCAAAGTTAGAATTTTGAAAAATTTAAATTGTTTATTTCAGGAAAAATATCAATTTTTCAAAAATATTTTTTTATCAAAAAAAAAAATGAAACAATAGGTTTAGCTCACAAAAAAAAAAATTCAAAAAAAAAAAGAAAAGCCTGAGATCAGCCATTTAATTTTTTGAAAGTTTTAACTTTGATACGCCCTATTCAGAAGATTACCAAATATCAATCCAAGCCAATACTTGAACCTAAAGTCCTACAACTAAGTAGGGGCAGGCCAAAATTTACAGATATGCAGCAAGAACCATCTTGGTTTGAGCTTGTTGACAAACAACTAAAGGGGGAAAAAACAACTAGAAGGGCTCCAAACAAGAAAAGACAAAAGATTGTAAGTCTTTTCTTTTGAGATATGTTCATTTTGTTGGTTTAATGAACTTAGTTGCTAACTAATGATGAATTGTTAGTCAAAGTTGGAAGGATCTGAATCTGAATTTCATAGTTCAGAGGAAGAGACTGAAAGTGAATTGGGATCACTTCATTTGGAATTAGAATCCTCTTCAGAGGAAGAGAACATGCAGCAAAGCTCAACCAGAAGCTCATCTTTGGTGAGTTTTCATTTCATTGATCCAATCAAAGAAATGAATACTAAGTTAGTTTTAATGATAGGAACCAAATGTGAAATACCTCAATCAAATACCCAAAAAAATTCCATAAATTCTTGGGTGAGGTTAGGGATCCAATTGGAGATGGGAATTTAGAATTTAGAGTCATTTCAAAATCTCTTGGTTATGAAGAACATATTTGTTTTAAAGTGAGGAAGGAAATGATTGAAACATAAGAGAAACATAAAGCATGCTACATTCAGATGCTTGGTGGTTCAAATGAGGTTGAAAAGATCAAACAAAGGATTGATGTTGAAGACATAAATGAAAAGATTCCCTCCTCAAATTGGCTGGCTAAATTGGACATGGGTCAAATCATAGCAGACACATATTCCAAACCTATATGTTTCATTTCATTGGATTCATGTGATACTAATACTCCAATGAAAAATGGTGTTACTGATCAATTTGATCCAATGTTCATTTACTTTGTAAACAATAACCACTGGGTTCTATTAGTACTTGAGGGAGAAATGATTCCAATCCCACCCATTGTAGCAAAACCACGTTCCTTTATTTCTCAAAAAGCCTCTGGTTGGGTTGATCATCTCAAACATAAACTGCAAATGTATTCTAGATTTTAATAGACTTTGAATTCATTTCATCATTGGGTTTCATATAAATTTTAATTCTAATGCAGCTAACAATTTCTATTAATATAAAGGGTTATCACATTTTGAACATCATTATGTTGAGCGTTTTGAGTTAACATCATTATATTAAGTGTTTTGAATGAGAGTTTAATGGTAAGTCAGTTTAACTTGTGTTGGGTTGATTCCATCACAAGCTTAACTTATGTTAAGATTGGGAGGGGATCAGCTTAACACAAGTTGAACTTGTTTTTTTGGTGTTTTTACTTTAGGGCTTGTCAAAAGACTTGTATTTTTTGGGGCACTTTTACTTCAGGGCTTGTCAAAAGACTTGGAATTTTTGGGCACTTTTACTTTAGGGCTGATCAAAAGACTTCTTGAATTTATGGGCCCTTTTACTTTAGGTTTAGTCAAGTTGAAATGACTTTAGGGCTTGTCAAGTTAGTTGTATTTTTATTGGTGTTTTTACTTTAGGGATTGTCAAGTTACTTGTCTTTTTTTTGGTGTTTTTACTTTAGGGCTAGTCCAGTTACTTTTGTTTTTTGGGTCTTTTTTCTTTTTGGCTATTTCATTGGGTAGTACCAGTTTTTTTTATCTTGATTTATTTATTTTTATTTGGTTTGTTTTAACCAAAAAATGAACATTCTTTGATTTTTTGGTTGATTTCTGTTTTTTTGGAAGGTTTATTTAGTTTATGGGTTCTGTTAGTACCCTTTCATTCCTTTTCCTTTTTTTTTCTTGCTCACCGCGGTCCAGGGCCGTGTGGAATGCCACACTACTACATATGACCCATGTACAACTCCACACGGCTTGAATGTTGTCGCATGGAAGTCCACACAGCAGTGGACCGGGTTGGGTGGGCCGCACAACTCTGTGAGCCATGCGGGGCTGTACACGGTTCAAATTGGACCGTGTGCCATGCCACATGGCCCATCTCAAACCGTGTGCACGGCTCAATGAGCCGTGAATTTAATATTACCCAATTTTTTAAGGTGAAAGGATACATCCAAAAAATTTGAAAAAATATCTTAAGACTCTATGAATTTTGGTGAAGATTTATGGCAGCTGAAATAACCAAACAACCAACTAAAATAGCCAAAATAAGGATCCAAAAAGCCATGCAAGAATTTTTTTTACAGAATTTTTTCAATTTTTGATTGCATTTTTGAAGGTTTTCTAACGGCTCTAAAATTACCAAAGCTTTTGTTTAGGGGTTCAAGAGCCCCTGATAAAGGGCTGCGCAGTCAGAATTCAAAAAAATCAACTCTTCAAATTTGCATGAAATAAATTATTTTTGTGTGAAATAACAAAGGGGCGCAACTGCACACCAACCTTGAAATGCGTGAAATAAAGGGTTGGATGCATCAGAAAAATAATTCCCTAAAAATAAATATAAAAAATATGAATAACAACAAATCAATAAAAATAAAAATAAATAAATATGATTCAAAATAAATAAAAATAAACAAAAATAAATTGAAATTAATAAAAATAAACAAAATCAAATAAAAAGAAATAAAATAAAACAAATATTTTAATTCATTATTAACAAAAAAACCAAAAAATGATTAAAAAAAGAAAAAATATGAGTACAAAAAAATTAAAAAAAATGGACAAGGCCTTAAAAAATAAGAGTAAGTTCAACTTGACTAGCACCTGAAAAAATACAAGTTTGCCTTGACTTGCCCTCAAGTAAAAGTGCCAAAAAATACAAGTCCAACTTGACTAGACCTAAAGTAAAAGGGCCAAAAAATACAAGTTCACCTTGTGACTAGCCCTAAAGTAAAAGTGCCATAACAAAAAAGTCTTTTGACCAGCCCTAAAGTAAAATTGCCATTAAAAATACAAGTCTTTTTACCAGCCCTCAAGTAAAAAACCAAAAAAAAAAGTTCAATTTTTGTTACACTGATCCCATCACAAGATTTACACAATTTAAGCTTGAGATGGGATCAGCCCAACACAAGTCAAACTGACTTACAATTATAATCTCATTCAAAACACTCCTCATAATGATTTTCACTCAAAATAGGCAACATAATGATCTTCCAAATGTGATAACCCTTTCTATTAATAGAATTCCAATGTCAGCATCAAAACCCAAATCCAAATGATTAAATTAATCTATAAGCTAGAGTACAACTCAACTTGATCTTTGAGGTGATCAACCCAACAAGCTGCTTTTTTAGAGGTCATGGAATGTGGTTTGGAAACTATGGGCGGGATTGGAATCACATCTCCCTTAAGTACAAGGCGGACCCAATGGTTATTGTTAACAAAGCAAATGAACATAGGATCTTATTTTTCTACACCCGTATTTTGATAGGAGTATAAGTACAGCATGAATCCAATGAATTGAAAAATATTGGTCTTTCATAAGTATCTTCTATTATTTGACCCATGGCCAACTTTGAAAGCCATTTTTATGATGGAATCTTTTCATTGATTTCAAAAAAAATCAAGTCTTTTTTCTATCTTTTCAACTTCTTTAATGCCCCCAAGGATATTTAAATAGGGCCCCTTATTTTTCCTCAATTTTTCAAGAAATTCTTTTCATACATTAAAACATCCATTCTTGTCATACCCAAGTGATTTATAAATGAATCTAAATCCACAATTTACATCAACAACTGGATCCCAAACCCCGCCAAAGAACTCATGTAAGTTCTCAGTTATTTGATTGAGGTAATTCAGTTCCTAAAATCAAAAAGTAGGTAGCAAAAATTCTAATCTCATTAAAGGAATCACCGCTCACCAAAGATGAGCTTCTTTATGACTCCTCCATGGCTTCTGCTTCATCCTTTGACAAGGAATTTGATTCCAACAGCACCAAAACAAATTAAATTTCAGTCTCTTCCACTGAACTATGAAATTCAGATGAAGAGCCATTGTTGCACTACAGAAATAAATACCCTATTAGTTCATTAAACCATAACAATGAACATTTCTCAAAATCAAAGAATTACTATCTTTGGTCTTTCTGATCCACTTTCAAGTGTTTCTTCAGTCTCATCCTCTGAAATATGAGATTCAGATGAAGATCCAACCTTGCACTCTAGGAATCATTTTCTTCTCAGTTCATTAAAGAATAAAAATCAACATCTCTCACTCAAAATAAAAGACTAATTAATGTCTTTGGTGTCTTGGGTAACCTTTTAACCCTTTTTTCCCTCTTAATTTATCTTTCAACATGCTCAAATTTTGAAAGCTCACAACGCCTTGGTTTCAATTCTGGTTGACTACCGCTTGAACTTAACACCTTTGGCTCAAGCCTTGGCTTTGCAATCAAAGCAGCCGTATTCTCAAGTGTTGAAATTATAATCTCCAACCTAACCTCTTTAGGTTTTTCCCTATACATTGAATTCCACTTTTTCAACATTTGAGTTTCTTCATCAAGCCCTGCCTCTGCTTCAAACTGTCAAAACCAAGAGAGTTATTGATTTGTCCATACTAATAATTAATCTTTCATTCCAATGATTAATCTGTCAATCCAATAAGTAATCTGTCAATCCAATAAGTAATCTGTCAATCCAATAATTAATCTGTCAATACAATAACTGGTACCCTTCAAAAAATACCACTTACTTCATTGGAAGGTTCATAGTCTAACTTCCACTGAGGATGAACATCCTCAGGCGCAATGGATCCTTTTGATGCTAGTAATTCACCTCAAATGTGGGAACATTGCAAGCCCATGGTTCTTGAATGTGAACTTGAGCACACATGCCATTCTGGTTGTGCTTTAGCTTCTTGAATTTTTCTTTAATTAGTTTAATTTCCTCAATCAACAATTTATAACCCAAAGGTAACAGTTCAGTTGGCAGACCTGTGCCCAACTTTATTCAAGAGTCTTAAAGTTCTGCATGGAATGATTGGATTTGGCTTTCAATATTTACTTCAAGGTGTTTCCACAAATCCAAAATGTTCCCCAACAATCCCCCTAGTAATTGTTTGACAGGGGAATGGGCCCCTTCTACCCAAGAAATAGTTTTATTTCCAAAGTGTCAGCCTCCTGGATCCCAAGACCCTTGCTATCGTTTAGCTACCAGAGGTGATAGAATAAATAATAAGTATATTATTTAATAAATGCAGCAAAAATCCGTATAATATTTGGATTAAGGTTTTGCAAGGGTAATTGGTTTGGTTATAGTTTATTGATAAAAATCAATATGAATAAATTGATTATTAAATATTTTTATAGAGGGCCCACAATTATATTGGGGATCTTTAACACCTCTCTTTGGGGATTTCAGTATGAAAACACGTAGTCCTGGTTACTTTGGGCTCCCTAGTTTAAAGGATATTTTACCCAAAGATAATATGTATATAAAATACACAGTGGAGTGGCAGGGCCTTGTAACCAATCTACCACGACAGAGAAAGGATAATAAAACTCACTGGTATATTATTAAATCCTTTGGGTATCTGTTTGGGACGCGCACTGATGGGTTAAACCTTTATACTGGGGCTATAAGGTTGTTCAGCTGTTTTAATTGATAAAAAAGAGGTTGAGGACAGATATTATTGATCAGACTTAGCCATAAATCACTTAATTATCTCTTATAAGTACTTTATTACCTTGGCACAGTGTCTGGATATAAATATAACTGGGTCTCTGCCCATCAATATCCTCAAAAGAGCTCTTTATTTATAGCTTTTGGAGTCACAATACTATCCTTCTGAGGGGTACAGGGGCTCAAAGGGACAGACAATAAGGCTAGCAGGGTAACCAGTTGTAGCCTTTCACGTTTTCTTGGTGCTATAGCACGGTTAGCATCTAATTCTTCAGGGTATGGGACTTATTCTACTTTATAATAGAGATTAGGACGTGTGAATAACACTAATCTGTCCTATTTATGTATTATTTAATTAATTATCCTTGGTAAATGTTCCCAGTAAGTGAATAATTATTTTAATAGACATTTCTACGGAAATCCTGATGTCAGGTGAGTTCTCATTATGTATTAAATAAATGGAGTAAATTCATGATATTGATTTTACTCCTTATTTTCGAGTTCCAGTTGATTTACTAAAATAATCACTTAAAAATATAGGTCATGAGAATTCATGTAATATTTTTACATCATGAGTTTCCTTAGTATGTCACGGTTATACTAATGCCTAGAAATTCCCATAAAATTATTTTAAATTATTTTAACATATTTTTAGAAGCTGTCATTGTCTTATTTTCGACATTCTTGGTACTTTGAATTATATTTAATAAAAAAGATGTATAAGGGTTATTTAAGTATTTTTAAAAAATATTATGTACTTTTAGACTATCGACTATCCACGGGAACATTTATTACATATGTAGAATGTTGCTGTGTGGGTTGTAGCATGTTTACACGGTACCTAAGCCTCTCAGGCCGCCTGTCACTCTGTCAACCCGTAGTCCCGCAGCTGCGTACTTGTAAGAGGCCCGGGGCTGCGTACACGACCTTGTAGGAGTGACAGGGCTGTATCTCAGCCGCACGCGGGTGCATTGGCTGCCGCAGCTGCGTGCGGGAATTGTGACAAAACACATTTCTGTCCGTAACTCCTAAAATATACACAACACCTCAATTCTGACTGAATTTTAGGTGTGAAACCTATTTGTGACAATACGTGTGAAATATTTACCTGAAAAAAATGGGAGCTGTGGTATTTTGGTCTTTCTTTCCTTAATTATTTAAAAATATAAGGAGTTGGATTTCAACGGTGGGATAAGTGAGTGACCCTACCTAATTATGGGTGGACAATCTAGTTCTGTAATAATATTTCTGGTTTTCCTACTCCTTCTTAGGTCAATTATATTATTATTATTTTTATGTTATTTTTTTTACTTTTGCAGCTTGCTCTGCAATAGTAGCAAGCTTACACAAAGTCTGGGTAGAAACAAGTCCAAGCTGATAAAAACATCTCTTTGATAGGAAAACTATTCTTTTCCATATACTCAAGTAAATCCTCATGGTCTTTCAAGAGATACTGTATACAAGTTTCAAAGTAAGCACTCCTAAAAGACATCAATAGTCAATAAATTGACTTACTCTGAGTTCTGCATCATTTGCTTCTGTCTTCACCTTGGTTTTGGAGGCCCCATACTTGCCCCAAAGATTCATAAACTTTTTCAAACCATCATCATCATTACTGAAGGGCAATTTAAAGTTTGCATGTATTTTTTTAGATAAGTGCCAAGTAAATCACTTATAAATTATTGAGTCATGATTTGAATTTTAGACCAGAAGGCTGTTTAAAGACAATGAGAAGAAAAAATGAGAATCTTGAAGATAAACCTATGACAGCTTTTGAGCATTACATGAAGAAACACCAACACAGAAGAAAGGTAACTGGCGCTTGACTATGGCTAGACAAAGGAGCAGTAGGAGGACATGGAAAGGTTGAGAGAGACTGAAAAGAAGGGAAACAAGTTGAGTTCCACATAAGTTCAGATAACATGGACTCATCTCACCAGTTACGTATAGGCAGCTGATGTTTCTAGATTAGTAGTGAGGATTGATCTTGAGGATTTGATTGATGGTTTGATTTCAACTTATATTGGAGTCAACTTGAGTGATATTGAGACTTGAGAGTTGATTTGTGTTGGGGATGGTGATGGTGGTCATAGGGTGAAGACAGATGAAAGAATGAAAGAAAAAAATAATGAAGAGAAGAAAAAAAGAATGAAGATATGTCCAAAGAAGAAAAGAAAGACAAGATGGAGATTGAGGACCATTGAGGATAGAGTCCCTTTCTCTATCCAGAGTGTTCACAGTGGTACGCGCACACCCATGCTACCACAGGCAGTCATGCTATAGCTTACACTTCCCTTAACTGGAGATTAGTCCAGGTTATCATTGAAAATCATGGAAGTGAACTTCTTCAGTCAATTCAGATTGACGGCCTTGGTGAGGGGATTGGCAAGCATGTCTGATGTGCTAATTAGGTGGATTGAAAGTGCTTTGGCATTGAGCTCTTCCCTGAGTCCCTTCCTCTTGAGGTGCATGTGTCTTGTTTTGGCATTGGATCCAAACTTCCTGAGTTTATCATCCAAACCTTTGTTGTCTATGGGATGCTTCAAGGAAGTTAGGTTGATTTGAAAGACTTCACCCAACAAGTGGCAAAGCCACTTGCCTTCCAGGTAGGAGTCAAGTAATGAGTTGAGCTTGGCCTTGGTTGAATATTATGTCATTTTACGTTGCTTGTAACTGTTCCAGGAAAGAGGGGAGCCAAAAGCAAGACAGAGATATCCCAATTGGGACTTGCGACTAGTGGGGTCCTCACCCCAGGAGGCGTCACTGAAACATTTGATAGGGTCCTTTGATCCATCATAGGTGAGAGTGAGCTTCAAATCTTTAGTGAAGTTGAGATATTTCCATGTTTGCTTTAGTTCTTTCCAGTGAATTAATCCAGGCTTTTTCTGAAAGCAAGCTAGGCTGGACACAGAGTAGCTCAGATCTGGTCGAGTTTGGCTAGCTATATAATTCAGCAGTCCTATTGCTGATTTATAGTTGACATTGATTTTCTTGAAGAGTTCAAAGTCTTCATCTGAGGCATTGCTAAGCTGACAGTGAGGAGTTAGTGGGGTAGAGTTCAAGATTCAAGTAGTCCCAGTTCCTCCAGGCCGTGCATGATGTGTTTGGGTTGACTCAGCATGATACTGGTAGCTGTCCGTTCAAATTTCATACCAAGTATGGTGTCTGTTTTGGTGGCCTTGGAATTCTTGAATTGAGCGTTGAATTTGTTGTCAAATTGGTTCCCATCTCCCACTAGAATGAGTTTGTCAACATTGAAAAACAGAAACAACCAATTATCCTTTGACTTGTATAGACATGGGTTTCTTTTGGATTCCGTAAATACTACTGACTCAATCCAGTCAGTGAGCGTCTCATACCAGTTCTTTGGTGATTGCTTGAGTCCGTACAGGCTTTTCTTGAGTCTGAGATATTTGCAGGATCAATTGCAAACTTGAGGAGTTTTGATGATCACCTCTTCTTCTATAGGAGCATGTAGAAATGCGGCCTTCATGTTCTATTGGCAAATGTTGAGTTTGTTTTTCAAGGTGTATAGCATGATAGTTCTCAACAATGCAATCTTGCTGGTTGGAGCAAACGTCTCATTGAAGTCTAGGCCATATACTTGATTGAACCCCTTAATGCAGATCCAGGCTTTGTGAATGACAACCTTGTTGTGGGAATTATCTTTTATTTTGAAAACCCAGGTGGTGTCCAAAGGATTCAGTGGTTCATCACCTTCATATTCTTCCCAAACTTCCTGCGCTTCACATTGATCTATCTCCCCTTTTATTGCTCCTTCCCACTTCACGCTATGCTTGCATCAAACTGCTTGATCAAAAATTTTAGGCTTGAAGTAGTGATGGAAACCATACCTTTGCGGAGGTCTAATGGTAGACCAATTGCGGAGAGTTCTGGTAGGCTCTTCAACTTCCTCCGGTCTTCTGTTGCTGACTTCAGGGCTAATCTGTTGAGAAAGGGGCATGGTGAGGTTGAGTTCGATTCAGTATGGAAATATGGGGACTCTTCATCAGATGAGTCAATTTCAGCGGGTGGATCTCAATAATTCATACGGGCGGCTGAGGCTTCTTCTGTTTTGGGATGAGGAGCACTGTCACTAGGCTTAGATAGACTGAAGTCAATGTCCACGGTTGAGACAATCCCCAGGTCCTCAATGGTCTGCTTCAAAAATCAAACATTTTTTGATAGCATGATGTGAACGTTGGGAAATAGGATCCTGTAGGATAGGAGATCTGGATTGTGGCAAATCAGTTTTCCTTCCATTCCTTTGGGGTTGAATTTTTCGCCCTTGATCTGTTTTTGATTTAGCGCAATTGCAGTGATCCCGAGTGTTTGTAGGTAGTTAAATGGGAGTGAACGCTGTTGGATGAGTTCCCAAGGGGAGAGCTCTAGATCATCCTTTGAAATTTGATTAAGACTAATGCAGCATGACTTAAGTACCTCTGACCAATATTTCTTGGGAAATTTTGCCAAGCTCAGGGATGATCTCACACTTTCAACAATAGTTTGATTGGCTCTTTTGGCCCTACCATTGTGTTTGGGATGATGAGGCTCAGTGACCAGGTAATTGATAAATTTCTCCTTGAGATATTGTACTAAACTTTTATTAGTGAACTTGGTACCGCCATCTGAACACACCGTAGATGGGTAATAGCCGCACTTTTTTTTTGTTTCTTGATGACCTTGATCAGTATAGAAGGTGTGTTGTCCTTGCGAGTCAGAGGGATACCCAAGATATAGCCAGAGTAGTTGTCCACTACCGTCAGGATATACTTATCGTGCCTATGCAATTCTGGTGTTATTGGGACAATCAAGTCTAGGTGTATCTTCTTGAAAGGTTTGGTGGCCAATGTGGAGAAAGCCTTGAACAGGGATTTTGTAATTTTTCACAGGAGGCAATCTTTACATTTGAACCTGCCCATTCTAGTGGCAATGTATTGAAATCCTTTTATTTTGGAAAGTTGACCAAGTGATGCGTGACCATACGTCAGGTGAAGGTCCTTAAGAGTCCTTGGTTTGTTGAGTTGCGTCCAGAAAAATCCTTCTTTTTCTCCTCCCACTTTGAACGGATTATATAGAACAAAGAGACTGTTGATGATGGAACCGCAACAGACTGTATCTTTTCCTTTTTGTACTTTGAAATGTCCTGTCTTTGCTTCAAGAGTGCATCCCTGTTTGACAAGATTGACAACTATATCTGGAACGTATAAACAGTCAGAGAGTGTAATCAAGTGGTTCTTCCATTCCAATCTGACTGTTCCAATTCCTTGGATTGGCAAATTTGCGTCGGCCTTTCCCATTGTGATGAACTCTCCAGAGTACGGTTTGAGAGTTGTAAAGAATCTTGATTTTTTGAAGATGTGAGAAGTGGCTCCACTGTCAATCAGGATGTTTCTCTCCGCTCCAACCTTAGAGTCAATCAATCTAGTTACAAAGGCGTGGAAGTGAGCGGACTCTTGAGATTTTTTTGTTTGTATTTCCATTTACTTTGGTTTTCTCTCCACCATTTGGGGGCTTTTTCTGGATGAAGATGAAAGCATTCTGATTTGGAGTGATTTTTATCTTGTTTTGGATTGTCATAACCCTCAATACATCAACTTGCCAGGTTATTTTTTGTCTTGGTTCTCACCATGGTCAGAGCTGTTTTGGAGGTCCCCCTTGATGTTCCTTTTTCAGTGAGTTTGGCCCTGACTTTGTTGTGGTATTGAATGAGATTATCACACACAAATTTCACAGAGGTCTGCTTGTCCGAGTGCATGAGCTGTCTTTTGAGGTCCTGCAGGTTTGTCCAAAACTTGAACATTGTCAGATACGCCAGAATGTTAATTGGTAATTCTATGCCAATGTCCATCATCTTTTTGATGGCTGTTTTGATGTTGGTGATTAAGTTTGTGATCTCATCTTCTTTGAAGGTTATGTGTAGGAACACATTAAAGATTCTTTCCCTGTTTGAAGCTTGAGAGTAAGAGAATAGTTCCTTGATAGCCTGCCATATTTTTTTTGCAGAATTGATGTTGGCTGCGCTAATGACGTTGTTGTGCGTTATCAAATCCACCTTTGATATGAGAAGTAATTGAATCTTGTTGTTTTACTGGCTCTCAAGGGTTCCAGAGGTTTATTCAAGTGCTTCAGGTACTCCCCTGAGCTTGAGAAATGCCATCATTTTATCCTTCCAGATTCCGTAATTTTCCTTGGTTAGTAATGGGGTTGTTTCAAGAGCTGTTTTGAGCATTGCTTGACAGAAGAAATCCAACAAGAATCCTGATCCAGATGCCATAGTCCTTTGTCTTGCTGGTTGTATTGGTAAAACCTTTGGCTTTTAACCTTATAACTTATTGAGTCATGATTTGAATTTCACACCAGTAGGCTGTTTGAAGACAATGAGAAGAAAACATGAGAATCTTGAAGATAACCCTATGACAGCTTTTGAGAATTACATTAAGAAACACCAACAAAGAAGAAAGGTAACCGGCGCTTGACTATGGCTAGACAAAGGAGCAGTAGGAGGACACGGAAAGGTTGAGAGAGACTGAAAAGAAGGGAAACAAGTTGAGTTCCACGTAAGTTAAGATAACATGGACTCATCTCACCAGTTATGTATAGGCAGCTGATGTTTCTAGATTAGTAGTGAGGATTGATCTTGAGGATTTGATTGACGGTTTGATTGAAACTTATATGGGAGTTGACTTGAGTGATATTGAGACTTGAGAGTTGATTTGTGTTGAGGATGGCGATGGTGGTCATAGGGTAAAGAGAGATGAAAGAATGAAAGAAACAAATAAAAAAAAGAAGAAAAAAAGAATGAAGAGATGTCTAAAGAAGAAAAGAAAGACAAGAAGGAGATTGAGGAACATTGAGGATAGAGTCCCTCTCTCTATCCAGAGTGTTCAAAGTGGTACGCGCACACCCGTGCTACCACAGGCAGTCATGCTATAGCTTACAACACTTTCCCTAGTAAAACACTTTCTGGATGAGTCAGGTAAACTGTTTTTAATACGGCAAATAATAGCTTTTTCATGGTCCTTTACAAAGAATTTTGGAAGCCTCTTGGGATCATAAGCCAACTCCTTTAATGTGTTCAACACGAAACTGTAAAACTCATAAGTTTCTTTTTTACAAAAACAAAAGCCTTTCTAAAATTCTTTTTTTTGGCAATAATTCCTAAAACATGCAATAGAGGGATGTTTTACCTATTTCTTTTATAATTACAATCCAACAATGCAATATGATGGAATTTTTTGCATATTTCTATAGACTCAGGATGAGCCAAGAATAGGGCCTCTAAGTGATCCTCTTCACCAAATTTTGACCTGGAAACCCACTGGGATTCCTGGATCATTTCCAATAGAGCATCCATAACACTTTTCCCCTCCAGTTCAGCAAGCTTTACCTTTTGCTTAGTGTTATAGATTGTTCTATCATTAATTTATTCTCCACCATAAATCTTGCTCAATTTAATTTTAAGCTGCAACGTATTGAGCCCTTCTTTCATTCCTTCCCTAAGTAAATCTAATGCTGGACCCAATATTCTCCTCAGATGAGGATTCACTGAAGGACTTTCTGATGGTTGATGATTATGCAGGTCATTTCCAATGGAGAGAAGCCACAAGGGATCTGCTACTTTACTACTTGTACAGATCATGAATTCACACCCAACCTTCCTAGTTTGAGTTTGCCTTGGTAGTTTGGGAATACAAGGACCTTCATATACCCCAAATCTGTTTCAAGCTAAATCTACATATTTTTCTTACTTGATTTGCAAGTTTTCAATGCATAGCCATGTATGGCTGCCCATTTCTTACAATAAATATTGGTGTCTTTCCCATTAAAAAAGGCTCTCACAGGAGGAGGGTCAAGCGGTTCTGGCACCCCTTATTTACATTAGTATTTGTCAAGCTGAATCCAATTCAGTCAAATTACATATGAAATGTCACCCACCACCTTTAGTCAATTCAATTTGTGACGGAATATCTTGTTCCTGTTGTGAAGAAATTTTTTTTTCCTCAATTGTAACTCTAGAAAAGGATTCAATTGGGGCTTCCAATGTTTCCTTTTTGAACTCCTCACCTGAATCCCTAGATTCCTCCAAAAATTCTTTAAGTAAACTTTTCTTTAAGTCCTTTAACATAGCCTTGTTTGATCCAGGAGGGCTTGGGCTTGCCACTGTTCCCATAAACCAAAAAATTCAAAAGAAGTTTAGAATTCCATGCAATTTTCAATCCAAAAACTCCAAAATTTTTCTCACTTTTGGGTTGTGAAAAATTAATTTATGCAATGCACAATTGGTGTGTGTGTTTGTGGTATAGGTCAAGAGTTTTTTATTTCCATGTAACTTTTTGTTCCAATAGTCCCACATAGTATGTCAGATCTGTCTTCCACAGGTAATCAATCTATTTCAAATTATTCTCTAACTCTGCAGCTATGATATTCATTCATAAATTCTACTTTCTTGATTTAATTTATTTTTAACACTTTTCCTTACCACATTATAGTTCAAAGTTTCATGATGGAAGATGCTTAAATATTAATTAGTTCTGGAAGAAAAGTTTGTGGAGCCTAGTTGAAAAAAATTTCAGAAGGAGTTGGTGATTGCATGGTGTATAGTTATTGCGTAGGATTCAAATTATCAGTTTCAATCTAGAAATGGGGTCTGATCAGGAAAAAAGAGTGAACTTCTGGTTTCTTTTACCACAGAATGTTTACTCTTTTTTTTCAAGATTGAATATATCATGGTCCATTCCCCAAAATTTAGGAATTCAAACTTTCACACATTAGAAATAGAAATCGAAAATCAAAGCCATTTAATTTGATCTCCAAAAAAATTAATCTAAATTGTTAATCTGGATAGAAATCTTCTCACTGAAATTGAATTATAAAACCATTAACAAGGATCTGGTTAAAATTTCACTTATCTATAGTTGAAATTTATATTAATGTTTCCTTCCTTCCACAAAGTTTTCAAAAGCATTCCTGAATCAGATTCAATGAATATATCTAGATGAATTAAAAAATAAATCAATTTCAACAATTAATAGTTATTTCTATGAAATTTAATTTGGTGACATCTCTAAAAAACTGGCTGTGAAAATTGTTAATTTCATGCCAGATTTGTGGTCTCTATAACACTTTTATACAAAAGTGCATGTAATTGAATTTTTTTTCCTAGAAAAAATGAATTTATACAGGAGATATCTTCTGGTTTCAAAACACTCATTTTTTCTTATTCTTTTTTGATAAATTTTGTATTATTAAATTAAATGCAGGTGAAGTGTTTTTTGTAAAAAAATCCAAATGTCACATTATAATGTAAATTTTTTGAATATCAAAATAGAAAAAAAAATCATAGTAGACATTCAAATGAATTAAATCTCCCTCTTAATTTTAATTAATATTCCAATTTCAAAGATTCATGTGTTTCACTTGAAGTTTTATTGTAAGGGAATTTGGAAAAAAAAATTAGATTGAAATTTTGACCAACAGAAAGAATAGTGACCAGAAATTTTGAAATCAGTAAATTAATGACCACACACCCCTCTTTTGGCATTTTCAGCCCATGTTTCAACATATTTGGCTTTCAGGGGTCAACCTGCCACTTTTCTTGGTTTTCACAATTACACACACCAAATAATACACCATCTTTGGGCATGTGAGACTGTGCATACCAATAAAACTGTTTTTTGGGACTGTGCATGCCAACGAAACTGGCATGCGGGACTGTGAATGCCAATAAAACTGGCATTTTTGGTGTGCACATCAAAAAAGGGACATGCCATTATTAATTTTTTGGTGTTGAGATGGCCATCCCCCAAAAAAGTAATCCTTGAATGGAAACTCAAAAAAAATCAATACAAATTTGGTTTGGAGGGAAGGTGGTGGAATTTTTAATCTAAAAAGTACTGCATTTAAGATTATCTGCAAGATGTGTTTATTTGAATTTTATGTTTATAGAAATTCACCAACAACAATCAGCAAAGATATTTTCAAAAATGTATGACCAGACCAAATTCTTGGTGCATACTTTTCATCAACAAATCCCCATATCTTCTTAAGGCAAAAATTTGAAATTGATAAATTTTTATTAGAACTATGAAATGAGCTTCTTGGATCACTGAACCACCTCATGGCCAAAATTCATGCTGATGCTGAGTTTTTTCTTTCAATATTGCTAAATAGCAGATACTAACAGACTCCTAATGATTTATTTAAAAAATATTTAAGAGTTTGGGATGTCATTCTGTGTATTTTTTAAAGCTGAAAAGAGATATAAAAATATTGATTAATTTTTCCTTAGTTTTTTTTTAGATGAACCAAAAACCAGGAAAACATATTAGGGTATTTCAAAATTAGAAAACCAGCCATTTTTTTAATGGCCTGTTTCAGCAAAATATCCCAATATTTGAAGAAGGCCACTATAAAAATCAAAACTACTTATTTCACATCAGATGTGTCAGATTTACCTGAAAAGAAGTGGTTTTTTTCAAATTAAATTATTTAAAGGTTCCTAAAATCCCCCAGCATCTGGAAAATTGCTTGTTTTTTTTTCTCCTCATCAAAAATTGAAAAAATAAATTCCTTGAAAATTTTTGCACAGAGCCATGTATCTGAATCATCCTTAAAACAAAATTCACTCAAATGAATAAATCTTCTTCTCATCTCAGGAGCACTCCCATGCAAACCTTGTAAGAACAAACTTTTCCATTGTCCATACTGATCAAAACATCAAACTCCCTGCATCTACCAGGAAAAAAAATGAAAATCCAGGAACCTGTGCATATTTAGTTCTTTTCATTCCTCTTCTTCTCTGTTTCCTCTCCTTTCCTTCCAAATCTTCCTGATTCAAATTTCTCTGTATCAAATCTTGGAAGAACACTCCCTCCTCATCAATTCTACTTGCTAGAAAATCTTGCCAATTAGCTAGATTATTGCAATACCTTAGAGTCTAAACAAAAGATGATTAATACCTTCAACCCTGAAAGGTTCAGGCTGTAAACCCAAGATGATCTTATTTCTTCTCTAACTTCTCTGGTTGATCTGTTACATTTAACCTTTGAGCACCTATTTCAGGAAGAGACTCTTGACCCACAACCATTCAAACATTTTATTAACATTAAAAATCAGCTTCCTAGTACCTTTGGTCTTCCTGTTTTTGTGGCTATTTACAGAAATGGATAGTATATGATCAGCAGTGGAACAGAGGACTGGAAAGGCTCTGCAATGGGGGTGTCAGACATGAGACAAATAGAATTTTCCAATTGTATGCACAACTCATATGTCTTGTTTCTTTAGTGGTTAATCACTGGCCTCATCTTCCATTAACTGAAACCAACTTAACTGGTTAAACCCAATATAGAGCCAAGAATAAATGATGTTTAAGATTTTTAGAATTATATAATAAATTTTGATAATATTTTATAAGTATGTTTTTATGAGTATTGATTATGGAATTAAAAACTTGATAATATATATTATCAAGATGTAGACCCAATAGAACTTTAAATTAAGTTATGAGGACTCAGATGCGTCCCAACTATTGTTATTGGAATTCCGAATATGTTCCATTCATTTTAGGAAAAGTTATAGTAATTATTTTAAGCCATACTCTCTACTCTGTATAATCAAATTGCTAAATTTTAATCTTATCCCCCTTTGGGATGTAAATATACTTTAATATAATCTACTGGGTCTTGAGAGCGTCCAATCAGAGGACCTTGAGCTTAGTTGTAAATTATAAAACTTGTAATATCATTTCCAAGAATATACATACCTTATATGTATAATATCTGCCAAGGTACTAGGAATTAAGAGATAAGTACATACAAAGGCTATCAAATTATGGGTATTTAATAATTCTAGGGTTTTCTGGTACTGATAAAACTTTACTTTGACTGATGGTAATTCCTAGTATCATTTGATTGACTTAAATAGAACCTTTTACATTGAAAGTCCTCCCCAATGGGTACTAGTACCCTATTTCTCATTGGGTATGATGTAATGGGATTCTGAGCCTTTGAGGAAGAAACCAGGGAGGGCCGAAAGATCTCCTTATGATCCCTTGAGTCCCCTGAGGGCTTTTTTTACCTTAAAAGAGGAGTATCCTTACCCTATAGCCCCTTCCTCAGTTATTTTTTATATATTATTGATCCAAAAATACAGCAAGAGTTAACAAGCCCATTAAACTTAACATCAAGAAGAAGATTGACTGGGGCCTTAAAATTTAGTATTAAAATCAACAAATAATAAATTCCTCAGCTCCAAGTTTGTTTTGGAAGTCCTTTGGATTTGTAACAGTTATTTTTACCTTAAAGGGTGTGAGTTGAATTTTTAAGCAAGGCTCCTTTTGACTTTATTCAATTAGAGCCAGATCCCTTATCTCTTATAGCAATAAAGGTGTGGCCTTTTACTCAAATTACTCTGTTATTGTTTGATTTTTTTTGTTCTGTAAAAGTATTACTGTTTTAATAAGTCATTAACTGATTTAATTATTGTTTTTTGCCTTAATTTTTGTAGGTTTAACCACAGCCAGATATCAATAGAGGTCAAATCCCTGAGAGGGGGGGATTCAGGATATACAGAAAAATAGGGAAAAATATGAGCCCTGCCTTTTTTCCTAGTCTTGAAGAGGCAGAAAAAGGCTCAGCAGTGGGAAGATGCAGGATATGCATCAAAAAGAAAGCCTGAGCCTGAATCTTGCCTATTGAGGTGGTTAAAGGGGCCGCAGGATGGGAAGCAGGAGCCAGCCAAATTATAAAAATTATGTACTTGGGGTATCAACATTGGAGCCATATTTATATAGTTTTAGAGGAGCTTATGGCTAAGGCAAGAAATTGGCAGACTATCAAGTAGGTTTTCAAAGACCAACTATGGCTTATTCAGGGCATTAGCAGTTAGGGCATGTGAGTTTTGGGACAATACAGTGCAAATTTTGAGGATAAATTATGCAGAGATTGAAGGGGATCTGCTGAAGAGGATTGATAGAGCTCCTCCAAGGTAGGCATATCAGGGCATGTTGACTAGTAAGACTATTGGAGATCACAATTAATGCCAAAATAATGCATTCAGATTGATTGGGGCTAGGACTACCATAGCTGGGATCAGTCTGAGAGAATTACAGAGGTGCAGAAGAGGCAAAGGTAGTGCAGAGGGAGTTGTTTTTTGATGTTTTTTTTCTTCTCAGTAAGATTTTGGTTTGTATATTTGAAGCCTTTTTTTGCTTATTTTCAGGGGAAAAAATAACTCAAATAGAACAAAGTGTAGAATAACTTATCATATCATTTGTTTCTGATTAAGGAGTTCTTAGGGTGCAGAGTTATAGCAAAAAAGACAAAGTAAAAGGAACTCAGTGGTTTTTTCCAGCTAAAATAATTTTGGAGTTTTTTCTAGGAATTTATGCAGATTAGTTTCTTATTTCTGGTAGCAGTAGTTGGATATAGTGGAAAATAGTTTTCAAAAGTTCCCAGAGTGGAGAAGGTTTTTGGAAGATATTGCGCTCTGCACATTTTCTTGCACCAAACTGTGGGAAATATTTTTGTCCTCTTGGACTCAAGAAATTTGGAGTGCAAAATTTTCTTGGTCATGGATGGAAATATTTGTCCAAAAATTTCTTGAAATTTTATCTAGAACTCCTTCATCAGAAACTTTCTCTATCAAGAATTTTTGGCAGTAAAAATTTTGATTTATCTGGGTTTTTTTCTTGTTTTTGAAAGAAAATAAAAGCCTTGTTTGAATTTTTCTATCAGGAACTCTTAATTTTAAATCACAGAGGCTTTCTCAGTCTATGGAAAATATCTTGTTGGAATTTCAAGAGTTTTAGCATTAGGGAAAAAGTCAAAATTAACTACAATAACACATCTATTGAAAAATTCAATTAAATATTCTCAAAGAAAAATAGAGAATAGATATATGAAAAAATCAAGTGAAGAATGGATTAAACCATTGCTTATAAAACCATTTTTTACATTAAAGGTGAGGATAGAGAGGTTAATGAATGGATTCTTGTCAAAGGATTCAACAAACAAAAATGATGGCCTTTTTTTATCATTGGACCAAGGTGGTGTTGGTTACTTGACTGAATTTCTGAGCTCCCTGTGATGGTGGAGTACTTTGTGCATAAATATTTAATTTTTAGGACTAAATAGGGAATAAGTTGAGAGAGAGTATGGAAGAATACAAAAAAGAAGAAAGAATTTGAGGCCAAGCTAGTTACTGTCTCCTCCAAAGTTTTTATTTTTTTTCTTTGAGAGGTACAAGTAGAAATGCAGGATTGGTTATAGATATCTACTCATTCTGTAAGATGGGTAAACCTAACCATAGGAAGTGGGGTCATAGATTTTTGTGCTTTTGGTGTAGCATCCATTTTCATAATAGCATATGCAAGCATTATAGTAGCTTCCCAAACATGCATAACCACAAGGGCTGGCCAAAACCAAAGGGACCCCTACAAGGATTTTTAGGAGAATTGTTATAAGGCTGAAGATGTTTAACAATTTCATCATTTTATGGGGTTTAATGGAATGTACTTGAGTTTGAGATGAATGGGCCAGTTGCCAAGGATTTTTATGTGGATTTCTTGGAGAATTTGGTGATCTAGTGCTTGGTTATACTGGCCTATCTAGTCAATTGTCAAGATCCTGTAAAATATACTTGGGATGCTCCTACTGAAATTATTCCCTTTTTTCTTTCTTTAGTTTTGAGTTGAAAGTAACTCAAAGTCAATCTGTTCCCCTCTGATCAAGCTTGGCCCCCCTGGCTGCTCACGGGGGGCTCCTTCCTTGTTCTCATCCTTTTCCTCAACCTCATCTATTTCTTGATTGGATCCTTTGTCCATCTCTTCCTTTTTTCTCAATCTCTTCCTTCAAATTCCTCCTCTGCTCCTCATCTCTCAAATCACCATTCCAATTTTCATCCATCTTCCTCCTGGCTTCCATCTTCCTTCTATTAATAATCTATCATTGTTCTACCCTCCATTGATCTACCCTCCATTTAATCACTCATCCCCTTTTTATCAATCACCACCGCTTGTCACCCTCTGCAAAAACAAACATAATCAATCTCCAAATCAACCATTTTGAAAACTTTCAACT
This sequence comes from Puccinia polysora, assembly GCA_025617555.3. Classification (NCBI taxonomy): domain Eukaryota; kingdom Fungi; phylum Basidiomycota; class Pucciniomycetes; order Pucciniales; family Pucciniaceae; genus Puccinia; species Puccinia polysora. Next base: position 43,960,129 of record CM062613.1, read on the forward strand.
TGCCATCCTTTTCAAGCTGTGAGGCAACCTCTTCATCTTGACTCTTGTGATATTTTTCCTAATGTTACTGTTTAGCTCTCCCATGTTCCTTTCTCCTTCCATCCTCTCAAACAACAACACTCCTTGTTTCTGCATTATTCTTCTCTCCTGTTCTCTCCTTGGTAAGATCCTTCTAATCCGGCTCAAACTGTCCTTCTTTGTTTCTTATTTTTTGTACTTTTGTTTCTTCCAAAGTCTCTGTTGGTCTCAGCTTTGAAATACATGGAATCAAATTTTCGTTTAGTCTATTCTATCTGCATCTTGGGGTGGTGATGAGCAGTGGCCTTGGCAGAGGTGGAGTTTGACTCTGTCTATCCTCAAGAGGAAGCACTATGGAGCCTTGAAAAATCAACTAATAACAAAAAAATAGTCAAGGCTTGTAAATGATTCACAGACAAGTTTGAAAAAAGTTCTTGGTCAAAATAAAATTAAGGATTAAGGATGATTTTGGATTGAATGTGTGAAGCAGATGGGGAAATCCTGATCCAAATAATAATGAGTGTGGGAAAACAGATGTATTTTAAAGTTATGATACAGAAGTAGAAGCACCCTTAGAATATTTTATTTATGCTCCTCTGGTTCCTCTTGGCTGTGGATCTCCAGGATGACCTCTGACAATCTTGACCAACCAAGTTGGGAATGTCAAGGAACTTCAATATCCAGGAAGATGGAGGTAAAGGGAGGCTTTAGAGGGGTGAATATTTATCATTTGATGTGATCGGATGATGTGGAAGGTTGGATGAGGTTTGGCATGTTGATTGAGAGATGCATCAATTTATGATTTAATGTTTGAAATCTTCCATCTTCATGAAGCCTGCCATTTTGAAATACACCAATTAGGGGGTATGTTTATTTCAGAAAAACATCATTAAAATGGCAGGTTTGATAAAAAAAGGTGGTTTTCTAACTCTGGTACATCCTATTTTGAAGATTTCAGGATATAACAAGTGATAAAGCATGTAGAGTCTGAATTTATTCAAAACCTGTGGGGGGGAGCTGAAGTCTTTGAAAAAATGTTGTTGGAAACAAGAGAAAGGAACACCCCTTTGTTGTCCTCAGGTTTGGAAGATAATGGTCCTAGATTCTTTAAGGTTGAGGATGCGCCCTTGAGTAGAAAGATAGAGAGATGAATTCCTCCCCCAAAACTGTAGTCTGTGGTGGCATGCCCCTCCAACCCGGTGCTAAGATTGAGGACTTTTATCCCCTCCCTCTCAACCCTAACTTAATTATAATCACAATGACAGCCCAACAACAGAAATAAGAAATAAAACATGAAACAAAAACCCTAGCCTAACCCTAACCCATAACCATACCACCCAATCCCCCAAGCCCGCCTGCCATTACACACATGCGGTTTGTCCTTCTCATGACACGGCCCTCTGCTTCCCCCTACTTGGAGCCCCCCATGCTTGTACACATCCACCCAAGGTGCCATTTTGATTTAACTGTTCCAATGGGTTGTTCCACGCTTGCAGGCTTCTGCACACTCACATACCCTCTGCATTTTCCCCGCTCTTACCTCTCTGAACTAACCGCCCTGCAAACTTGGTTGGGCGGGCTCCATTCCTAGGTCCATAGCATCCAAGCGGGTTGCAAGCCCGTTGCACCTGGTGTTCTGAGCCCTGCAGTGCCTACTTCTGATTCTGCAGCGGCTGCTACTGAGCCAGAAGTGGCCTCTGCTGAGACCACGCACACCCCAACTTCTGAGACCAACCTACCTAATTCTGAGAGTGCAGGCCGCAACACAGTTCTCAATTCAAGGCTATATAACAACACCACATCCCCCCCAGCTTGAGTTCTGTCCCCCAAGGTCTTCCCATTTCTACCTCAGCTACATCCCACGCACCCACTTCCTGCGCTTCCCGCACCACTACCACCCAACGCTCTTCATCCCTACACTGCCCAACCCCTTCTCCATTGCCACCATGACAACCTGCAGTTTCTGCACTCAAAATGGGCTCAATTGCTTGCTGATCCCCGGTCATTGCTTGTGCACCTCTTGTTTCCATGCCCACCATTGCTACTCCCTGAGCAAGGGAATGCCCAGGGCTCCCTCCAATCTGGATCTTGTCCTTGGCCACGCAAGAGGGTGTGTCAAGATTTCTTTGTGATGTTGGATGACAACACCCCATCTTGGAGGGTCTGTGGACTCTGCTGGGTTCTCCTCCTTGTTGCGCTCCTCCCCCAGCAATCTTGGCTGAGGGCCCTGACTCTTCCTCCCCCCTTTCCTGCGGGGGGCCACCCCAGAGGCGGGACTTTCCCAAATTTGCAGCTTACCAGGCCACTCTCCAATACTGGGCCAATTTCATCTGGGTTAATCAAGGCACAAGGGACCCGCGCATCAAGGAGCTATTTGGGCAACACAAAGCTCCCCCACCGGCTCCAACCCCGCCACCTCCCTCTACCCCTTGGCCTGCTCCTGCTCCAGCCCCAGCTCCCAACTCAAGGTACTTGTCGGACTTGGAGGGAAGGGCCTCAACTCCACCAGCCGCGCCCCCAACTTGTCCTTCTCCAATCATGATAACATCATTTCCTCTGCCTGGACCAAGCTCTCCAAAAAGTTCTCCAGAGGCCCCATCATTGCCACTGGCTCCTCCTTCACCAAGCCCGCCTGAGATTGCAGAGATCCCAATTGTGGTGGCCCTCCCTGCGGCCAATTTTGAATCCTTTGCTGATGGTAAACATCACTACTCCAGGCTTTCCTTGCAACCCCCAGCACCCAATCTTTGGAATCCCAACGCAAGCTCCCGGCCTCATTCCAGGATCTACTGGATCTGTTGCGGTTGGAGATGGAGGAAATGATGAGGATGGCTTAGGAGCATTTCCCCCCTACCCCCCCTTTTCTTTCACTCTTTTCCTTTCTTTTACTTGTATCCGCGCCATTCCCTAAGTTATAAGAAATACATGTCTTTTTTGAGCGCGCATTCCTTCTTAAGTTGATTAGTACCCTGATTTAGTAATAGATAAAAAAATCTGAGTCCCAGTTTGCTTGGCGCGCAATTGGGCAACCACAAATGCCTGACAAAGCATCTTGAGTCCATTGCGCCTTTGTAAGTCCCCAAGCGTCCCGGAGAGTTGCCTGGTCCACCTCAGACAAACTGCCACACAGTTCCCCACACCCCCTCTACAAAACAAAACAAACATCAAACCACCAGCACGCGTGCACCACCACCAGAGAGAGAGAGAGAGAGAAAATCAGGAAACAAAAATTCTGGGGTGTCTAGTTATTCCAGCTGTGAAGCGGCTAGAGCGCCCTCTCACAAAATCAGGCTTTCCCATTGGTCACTAGTGTCCCCCCCCAGCTTGGCAGCTGTCCCCAGCATTTTTCAGCCTCCTACTCTCCAAGAGCGGTGGGTCGTGGGCAGACTCTTTGTTGGCTGATGAGTCCAGGCAAATTTGATCTTTGATTATCTCCAAAACCGCACCTTTGTCCCCAGAGTCTGCACCATCCCCTACCATCTTGCAAAAAGAGGTGGATCCACGTGCAAAGCCATGGACTTCCATTTAAGAGGCTTCCTGTCCAGTTCTTCAAGCTTGTAGCTCCCACCCATGAACTTAGAAGCCACCCAGTATGGCTTGTTCCATTGGTTAGCAAAAAGCGGCCCCCACTGAGATTCCAGACTATGTTGTACAGCAGAACCAAGTCCTCATTCTGCAAGGATTCCCAGAGGCGGTGGGAACAGCCCTTGTCCCAGTAGCAGACAGACACTTTTCAAGTCTTCTTCAGCCACTCCGCAGCCTTTTCCAAGGTTTACTTGCGCTGTAGAAGTTGTTTTGCGCATTCTTTGACAAGATCTGCAGAGGTATTGAACTTCCACCAATCCACGCCCAAAAACATCTCCAGCTCAATGTCCACTGGAAGCATGGGTTTCTGTCCAAAGAGAAACTTGTAGGGCAAGTAACCTGTTGATTGATTTACAGAAATCCAGTCCGCAAAGAGAAAAACCAGAAGCATTTCTTGCCACCTCTTTCAATCATTCCTGCACATCTTCACCAGGGCTTCCTTGATGGTTTTATGCCCCCGCTTGATCATCCCCATGCCTTCCAGATAGTACTCTGTTATGCAGCCAAACTTCACCCCGCAACTCTGAACTAACGTCATCAGGTGTCCTGAAAACTCTGCACCTCCATCCACCATGACCAGACAAAGCCATTCATAACATGAAAACCAGTCTTCCTCTAAGAACCGGGCAACCTTTTGGCCAACAATTTCACCAGAGGGCGCGCCTCAACCCATCCCAACAGGTTTTACCATGCAACAAGTAGATATGCAAACTTCCCTGCCTCAATGTGCACCACATTCAGGGAAACCCGTCCAAACAATGTGTCCTCTCCTGTGGGGTGACCAAACTCCTTGGGAAACCCCCAGCTCCGCTGTGGTGACAAATTTGGTAAACCTCAAGAAAAGGGGCAAAATTTCTTTTTTTAAAAAAATTAGTTTTTTATCTTATCCAAAAATTAAAAAAATATTATGTATAGCATTTTTTATTTTTTTTCCTTCCTCCAACTTTTATGCTGTCCTAGAAGTCTAGCGCAGGCCCATGGGTGTTCTGTTCCCCAGGCTCTGTGTTCAATTCCCCCCCTTTCTTGCGTTTTACATCCCTCTGACCATTTTTGGCCAAAGAGCGCGTGCAAGCTTTCTTGCTTGATCCATACAATTGATCTTCCATTCTCCCTCCATCCATTGTTCAAAGACCAATTTGTCTATTCCCACTCTCATCATCCATCCAATCACCCCTCCACCCCATTGGTTGGTCGCATCCAATTGCAGTGGTCAATCCACTTTCCCCATCCATCATCCCTTGCTCCAATCATCCATCTTGTTCTCATGCTCATCCCTCATTGGTTGGTTGGCTCATCAATCATTGGTTGGTTTGCTCATCCATCTCCAACAAACCCCATCTCCCATCTCAATCTCCATCATCCCCTCTTGTGCTCAGGTTGCTCAATCCTATTTGGTTGCGCACTCATTTACATTGGTTGACGCTTGGATTGGTCATCTGATCATTTTTCCATCCAACCAATTGCTCTCACGCCCAATCAAGTTCATCCTTCCATCCATCATCCTGCTTCATCTGGTTTCCTGCGCTGCTCATTTCTGGCAGCTGCCATAATTCATCCTCCAACCATCATCACCGCGCTCCAATCATCCTCAATTGTTCCATTGCGCTCATATCCAATGTTGCTCACCTTGCTCCAATCCAAGTGCACTTGATCCATCCAACCTCCATCAATTGGTTGGTTGGTCTGTTCACTACCTCCAATCACTTCAATAACCCCATTGCTCTCATCTCCTAGGTCCATCTGTGCATTTCCATCCATCCATCACTTGGAGTTGATCCTCTGCTCTCAGGAGTTGATCCTCCATCATGATCATCAAAAAAAAAAAAAAAATCCACTCATATTTTTTCTGCACTCATATGTGTCAACCACTAGTAAATATTTACAGGGCCCTTTTGCCTATAAAAAAAGAGGCTCTTCCCCCATATTTTCTAATCCATCTATGCACCAACTATCTATTGATCCATCCATCTTATGGTATGCATCCATGATATAATCCTCTGATCAATAAATAAGGGTATCCCCCTGTGTGCCTCATCATCATCATCATCATAAATCTAGATATATCTGTTTATTATCCCCTGATCCTCATCCTTATCACCAAAAAATAGCCTTTCTGGTTGAAGAAGAATTCATTTGGTTGAATTCTTGAGTGTGTTAAACCACTCATTTGATCCCTTTCTCTGACCACATTGGTCTTGATCATTCATTTGATTGTCTTTCTGGAACAGTCATGTTTGACTAAGAGGTTTATTAAGTTTAAACCTGGAGTGTTAAGCCTCCCTGTAATTCCATGATATTTGCATTCCTCCACAATACTGTTGAGTCCTTGAGAATTGTTGGGTTATTCTTTTTCAACTGCGTCATTGTTCTTCGTTGGAACCTCATTGACAAGTTTTGTTTTTAGTACGGCCTCCCACAGTTATCTGTTACCCTCCTTGTACCTTCAAGCAATTGATTTTCTAAGTTTGGAAGGTTCATTGAGAACTTGTAGGGGAATTGGAATCAAGTTGATCTTTCCTGAGCCTCCTGTTACAACCAGAGCTATGAGATTGTGGGAACTGTTACTTTCAACTGCACTGTTCTATTGAAATCTGAAACAGACTATAACGTATTTTTTTCAAGTCTTTCCCTGACCCTCTTGTCTCAGAGTGTATTGTCTTCCTTGCTGTTGTTTACTATCAAGTTATCCCTTCTCTGTGATTCTACATCTACAAGGTTCTGGAACTTGATTCTGGTTACATCTAAATATTTTTGTAACACTCAGGAGGGCAGCCTAAAAAAGCAACTTTCCCCTCTGCAGAACTGCCAAGAGCCAGCACTGTTTGGAGTCTTACACCACCGCTGATAGGCTTTGCATGATATCACCCACTCTTGTCCCGCGCCCACAACCCCTGGCGACCAGAATCTTTCCTTAAACCTCCTCCGCATCTTGATTTTTCCCTGGTGACCAAGTTTGTCATGCAAACACCTCAGGATCACTTCCAGATCCTTCCTAGAAATCACAATCACAAGAGACACGGGAGCGCTCTGCGGCCACAATTGTCCTTCCTGGATGTAGAAGTTCACTGCCCGCTGCTTTTCCCATTGAATGAATTTACTTTCCATTTCATTGGGAAACCAAAGATCCTGCAAATAAGAGCACAGAACTGTGTAATGTCCAGACTGAGGCAATGGAAGGCAAACCTCCATTTCTACCACCCCTACCCAGATGACCGGCAATTCTGCTTCCAGAGGCTTGGCCCCTTTGTAGGGATCCTCCCAGGCATACTGCAACAGTGCATCCGGCATTGTGAATGCCTTCCCTGGAACATGTACCACCCTAAAGGAGAAAAAATGAAGGAATGCTACCCACCTAGTCATGGGCGCGTTTGGAAGCATCTGCAAGTTGATCATCCAGGCCAATGCTCTTGCATCCACCAAAAGTTCAAAAGGGAAACCCCACAGGAGGTGCTGGAGCCTTTGCACAATCTTGGTAAACCCACACAATTCCAACTTTGGATGCAAATAATGACTCTCTGTTGCAGTAAAGGTGACCAACTCGTAGAGCACCCGCCAATCTTTCTGCCCTCCTCCTGCCTCAGGACTCCCCCTATGCCAAACTTGCTAGAGTCAACTGCCAGGCATATCGATCTGGCGTCATAGCTAAGGTCCCAGAGAAAAATGTTGCACCCCACAATCTCCTTGAGCTTTGCAAATTCATTTTCACACCCAACAGTCCATTCCCACTTTGCGCCCTTCCGTTTCAATTCCTGCAGGGGGCTTTCCACCTCTGCAAACTGCTTGATGAACATGCAGAGGGAACTACACAACCCCAGAAACTGAAGGATGTGCAACACAGTCTGTCAGCCTCCTGGATGCCAAGACCCTTGCTATCCTTTAGCTACCAGAGGTGATAGAATAAATAATAAATATATTATTCAATAAATGCAGCAAAAATACGTAAAATATTTGGATTAAGCTTATTGCAATGTTAATTGGTTTGGTTATGGTTTATTGTTATAAATCAATATGAATAAATTGATTATTAAATATTTTTATAGAGGGGCCACAATTATATTGGGGATCTTTAACACCTCTCTTCAGGGATTTCAGTATGAAAACATGTAGTCCTGGTTACTTTGGGCTCTTTAGTTTAAAGGATATTTTGCCCAAAGATAATATGTATATAAAATACACAGTGGAGTGGCAGGGCCTTGTAACCAAGCTTCCACTACAGAGAAAGGATAATAAAACTCACTTGTATATTATTAAATCCTTTGGGTATCTGCTTGGGAGGTGCACTGATGGGTTAAACCTGTATACTGGGGTTATAAGGTTTTTCAGCAGTTTTAATTGATAAAAAGAGGTTGAGGATGGATATTATTGATCAGACTTAGCCATAAATCACTTACGTATCTCTTATAAGTACTTGATTACCTTGGAACAGTGTCTGGATATAAATATAACTGGGTCTCCGCCCATCAATATCCTCAAAAGAGCTCTTTATTTATAGCTTTTGGATTCCCAATACTATCCTTCTGAGGGGTACAGGGGCTCAAAGGGACAAACAATAAGGCTAGCAGGGTAACAAGTGGTAGCCTGTCAGGTTTTCTTGGTGCTATAGCACGGGTAGCATCTAATTTCTCAGGGTATGGGAATTATTCTACTTTGTAATTGATATTAGGACGTGTGAATAACACTAATCTGTCCTATTTATGTATTATTTAATTAATTATCCTTAGTAAATGTTCCCAGTAAGTTAATAATTATTTTAATAGACATTTCTACGGAAATCCCGATGTCAGGTGAGTTCTCATTATGTATTAAATAATTGGAGTAAAGTCAAGATATTGATTTTACTCCTTATTTTCGAGTTCCAGTTGATTTACTAAAATAATCACTTAAAAATATAAGTCATGGGAATTCATGTAATATTTTTACATCATTAGTTTTCTCATTATGTCATAAAGATATTGATGTCTATAAATTCTCACAAAAGTATATTAAAGTATTTTAATATATTTTTAGAATTTTTCATTGTCTTATTTTTGACATTCTTGGTACTTTGAATTATATTTAATAAAAAATATGTATAAGGGTTTTTTAAGTATTTTTATATAATATTATATACTTTTAGACTATCTACTATCCACAGGAACATTTATTACATATGTAGAATGTTCCTGTGTGGGTTGTATCATGTTTACGCGTTCCCTAAGCTTCTCAGGCCGCCTGTCACTCTGTCAACCCATAGTCCGGCGGCTGTGTACTTGTCAGAGGCCCAGGGCTGCATACACAACCTTGACGGAGTGACATAGCTGTATCTCAGCCACAGGTGGGTGCATTGGCTGCCGCGGCTGCCTGTGGGAATTGTGACAAAACAAATTTCCGTCCATAACTCCTAAAATATACACAACACCTCAATTATGACTGAATTTTAGGTGTGAAACCTATAAGTGACAATATGGGTAAATTGTATACTTGGCCAAAAGCTAAATGGTGGTGCCGTGGTATTTTTGGTTTTTCTTTCCTTAATTATTTAAAAATATAAGGAATCAGATTTCAAGGGTGGGGTCAGTGAGTGGCCCTACCTAATTATGGGTGGAGAATCCATTTTGGTAATAATATTTATGGTTTTCCTACTCCTTCTTAGGTTAATTATATTATTATTATTCTTATGTTATTTTGTTACTTTTGCAGCTTGCTCTGCAATAGTAGCAAGCTGACACCGTCTGCAGGGTTTGCCACTTGAGAGCCTTGTTTGGCTTCTTCTCTGCAATCCGCTTGCTGTCAAAAGCCACCATGTTCCCCAAAAATTTGAGCGCCAGAAAGCAGACATCCAGTTTCTTCCCTGATATGGTAAGTACCACATCCTTGATCCATAACAAGATCCCTTCCAGCGTCTCTGCATATTCCCAGATAAACCAACAGATTTTGCAGGCCTCTGCAAAAACTGCGCCTCCATAGTCTGTCTTTGGGCCCTTGATACTGGCATAATCAATAAAGATTTGGAAGCCCCTTGGAAGGTCATTGCACAGTATCCAGGTCATCTGGGCTTGATACACCTCCACCAAGTTGGTTTTGCCTTACAGCAGCCAGGTCAGCTGCCTCCTTCCTAACCTTGTCTCAAAAGCAGTCAGCGGTTGAAAATCAGGATGGAGTTCCTGCTGATCATACCCACCCATCACATCAACCAGTCCATAGCATGCAGGCACGGCCATTGAGTCCAGGAATTCCTCCACGCGCAGGGGAAACCCCAGGTCCTGGATAGTGAACAAGTTGAGCCTCTTCAGATTATGAACAATTCTTAACAACTTCCTTTCCTGCTTGATAAATGAAAAGATTGGGCTAGTTTAGCTTGATTTGGACTGTTCATAAATCCATTTCCTCACGCTCTTACACACCAACTCCTGAAAGGTCCCCCAAACAGTCCAAGGGATCATAATTGGCTTGATTTGCCACAGCTTGTGTGGGAAAGGGGGGATTACATAGGGATTGCCTATCTTGCTTTTCAACAATCCGCGCTTGTCCGGTCCAGACGCGAGGGCCTTCTCCCGCAATACCAAAACCAACACAAGCAATTCCCTTTCCTCCACGCTTAACCATCCTGCAAGCCCAAAATTGAGAGCCTCAACCTGCTTGTCCTTGATTTGCGCCAATTGCATTACCCATCCAGACTTCCTCAGAGTTATTACCCACGGATCCTGGGACCAAGCAATTGGCCGCAGGGGTCTGTTAAGCCCCTGCGGCATTGGCTTTTTCAGTGGCCAGACTTTCCAAGTCACTGGCTTGTCCTTACCGGCATTTCACCTTGCAATCCAAACCTGGACTTTGTTTTCATAAGTCCTAGCAATAACCAAACCGGGGCTTTTGCCTTTTCTCACAACTGTGGAACAATGATAGGGTTTTTGAAAAGTAGAACCTCCCAGAGAATCATACTGAGGAGTGGGACTTACTTCTTCCCCTTGCGCCCTCTGTGCCTTTTCCTCCTCCACCTTCTCCTTGCTAGTTGACCGCCCGCAAAAAGCCGGAGCCTTCCCCATGCGTTAACTGCCACCAACTAGGCAAAATCCACCACGGGGTGACCCTTACAGTCAACTCCCTTTTCATACTCACCATTTCCACACATCACTAGTCCCCATACCCATCTCCCTCTTCTGTGGTTGCAGATTGTTGTCTCAAACTGCGCGCCAAAAAAATCCTCAACCGTCAGTGCCTCTATACATGCCTTGGAGTTGAATACCATTTGGGCCTGGAATCCAAAAATAAATGGCTAACCAAAAATAATGTCACCACATTCCACCAAAAGAAATGATAGGGGCTTTAAGAACTTTGCAACCTCTAACTCCTCCGCCTCCACTACCCCATCCACACTAAACTCTCTGCTTTTCAGTTCCAAAAGCCCCATTGTGCACTTCCTCCGCACCAAACCCAGCTTTTCCACCAACCTTGACGGGAGAAAGTTGACCATTGAACTGCTATCCACCATTTTCCATAAATTCCATCCCGCAATAGTAATTTTAACATAGGCAAGCAGAACCAATACGGACTTCAACCGGCACAGATCATGATCCACCGACTCCTTTTCCAGGTTCATCCGCTGGACGGTTTTTGGAACCGGCCTTGCCCACACTTCTTCAACGCCTGAACCATCTTGTCAATGACAACCGGGGACATCACCACAAATTCCCGCAGAGTTAGGGGTATCAGCGCTTTGTTCCCCATCACCCTTTGTATGATTTCTGCAGAATTATTTTTTCCCATAGGATTTGTTGGCTTCCTTTCCCCTTTTGGGGCGGATGTGACTGCCTTTGGGGCCAGTGGTTGTTCTTTAACCTTAATTTCCATTCTTTCTACCGCAACCCATTCATTTTCCGCTAACACCCTTACCTCCGCCTCCGCCCTCAGAGATTCCCATGTTCTGGGCGCAGTGACAATTCCAAGTGGTGTTGGCCCAAGCCTTTGCCTGTTCTTGTATTTGCACCTTTGGAGGCAGCTGACCAGTTTCCAAGTCCACCTGTTCACCTGTTGGTAATATTTACATTGAGCTGGATGTACAAACCAGCCCCTTGTTCATATCTCAAGTGAGGGGGGAGCATGCCAACTTCCAGTGCCCCTTTTCGACGCAGTATGTACAAGTGCATACCACAGGCCCGCTGGGAGGCTGGAAAGCTTCAACAATATAAGGCAGCATCACACGCAGTTGGGTTGGAGCCATTTGAGGTGTAGGAGCCGCCGTCTGGTTGAGGAAGATTTTCAGATCCCCCAAAATATCTGTCATTTCACCCACCAATGGTTCTGAAGCTTTCTGAGGCATTGCAGCGCAAAAGGGTGTTGACATTCCCATGACCAGTGCCTGCGCAGAGGCTAGCACCAAGAGCATCACCAACTTCTTGGGGAACGCCGTGCCCGCAATGAGTTTTTCTAGGTTGATTTTGCTCTCCACAGCCTGGCAGTGACAAATAGGTCTGGAAGAATGGAAATGCTCAGGTCTAACAACCTTTTAACCAAACCGTGGTTTTACAAATACTTTTGCACTCAAAAATCCAGTTGGGGCGCAAGCCTGCCCAAGCCCGCCTGCTTCATGTCTCCCGTCTGCCCCACAACAGCCTTGTTTTTTGCCAAATACCCATAGATCTGCTCAAAATTTGACATGTATTCCACCAAAACTTTGTGCATCCGTACTCCCCATTTCTCACTTTCTTCCTCCGCAGCTTGTTCAAAATTGCTTTCCCGCAACCGGGCCTTGCGTTTCCCCCACCTTTCCAACATCTTTCTCTTTAGTTTTCCCCAATCCCGCCTCTCGTACCCAACCATCTCCTCTAAATCCCAAATCTTCTCCTCTTCCGTGATAAAGAGAACAATTGTATGGACCATATCTGCACCTGTTCTGCCCTCAGATTCCGCAATCCCTTCAAACCTAGCAAGGAATCACTCCACATCTGCGGTGATGAACCAAAGGTGAGGGAAGTCCCTTGGGCTAAGCCACACACAACAAGGGGCCTTGACTGCCATATCTGACAACCCTTCCTCTGATGGAGGGGAAAAACAACCCATCCTAGCAACAGAAGCAGCCAGTGGCAGAGTTTGGGCTGAAGCATTTGAAGCCAGTCATAGAGGGAAAGCAGGGGGAACTCTGGATCCAGGGCAGTTGTTGGTAGCATCCTGAGTTAACTTTGAGAGACTGAGAACAAAATAATTTCCCGGAAAGACCCCCAGATGTGGAAACAAGATAAAGGAACTCCCCTAAGTTGTCCCCAAGTTTGGAAAATAATGGTACTAGCGTCTGTAAGTTTGAGGATGCGCCCTTAAGTAGACAGATAGAGAGATGAATTCCTCCCCCAAAACTGTAGTCCATGGTGGCATGCCCTCCAACCCGGTGCCGAGAGTGAGGAATTTTATCCCCTCCCTCTCAACCCTAACCTAAGTACAAGCACAATGACAGACAAAAAACAAAATAAGAAAGAAACCCTGAAAACAGAACTCTAGCCTAACCCTAACCCATACTCATACCACCCAATCCCTCAAGCCTGCCTGCCATTATGCAAATCTGGTTTGTCCTTCTGATGACACGGCCTTCTGCTGCACCCTGCTCAGAGCCCCCCGCACTTGCCTGCATTCTCCCAATGGGCCATTTTGATTTCCCTATTACCATGGGTTGGTCCACGCTTGCGCACATCTGCCCGCTCACATAACCTCCATGATTGCCCTGCTCTTACTTCTCCAAACTAACCACCCCACAAACTTGGTTGGGAGGGCTCCATTCCTAGGTCTGTAGCATCCAAGTGGGTTGCAAGCCTGCCACATCTGGTTAAGCCCAACCCAAACCTGGTGTGCTGAGCCCTGCAGTGCCTACTGCTGAGCCAGAAGCGGCTGCTGCTGAGACCAGGGGCACCCCAACTTCTGAGCCCAAACTACCTAATGCTGAGCAGGCAGGCCACAATGCAGTTCCCAATCCAAGGCTATATAATAACACCACAATGTTTTTGAAGATTTTCCAATAATATTTTGCATTTTATTTTTTTTGGCAATCCAATCAAAGCCCAGACATGAACTCCAGCAGAAATTTTAGAATTCAGCTTCTTGATAATTCATAATCAGGTTTGAAAATCTTACCTTGATTCTGATTGAGCTTGATCATTAATTCAAGTTCAATAGTCAATTTTATGGTTTAGGACTAATTTTTCCTGGTAAATCTGTCCCCTTTTGCTTGGAGATCTGTTCCTTTACCCAATTTATGCCCCCCTTTCAAAATTATTTTTCCCACTTACCCACTCAATTTCCCTCTTTTCTCAAATACATTGTTCCTTTTCTCAAAATTTTTTAATATGATTCCAATTTCTTTATCCCCTTTCTTTTTCAAAGGATAAAAATGATAATTTTGATAAATAAAATATGCATATGCTAGGGTTTATTTCCCTCATATTTGGGGAAGGAAACCTGCTTTCCCAGTGCAATTATTTACATATATATGCACCTTTCCCAGTGTAACAGAGATGCAATTGGTGCATACTTGATTTTGGGCATATCTTGAAATTGAAGAATTCAACTAAAAATTTCATAAATAAATAGTGAACCAGGCAAATTTAGGCCAAGGAAAAAAGAGGTCATTTTTATAGAGACTAGATAAGATAAATAGATTGCTTGATTGGGTGTGTGAGTTTCATTGAGGGTGATCTCAGGGATATTCATGATTTTTAATAATTTAATAGGTAGGATTGAAGATTAATATATCTTCTTCTTTTTCTGCTTTCATTAGAGAAGTAGATTTATTTTTATCAGTTTAGATGGGATATTTTATGATTCATTAAGAATAGGTGATCAGCTGATGATTTGAATCTATATAGTCAGGGGTGGATGGGATTGGTGATGGATAATTTTTGTATTTGGACTGATTTATAAGTTACTAGATTATTTCCCCCAGATTTTGAGACTTAATTTAATTAAATAGTTCTGATTGGGAATGAAATTTTGGTTGGTTGGAAAAATGTGGGAAATAAAAACAAATTTTAATTTTTTAATTAAATCAGGCTTGTTCTGAAAATGCATATGAATTTATTAATGTTGGAGCAAGTTGAACAAAATATACATTAAAATACTTTATATCAATCTCTCATGTCCCTTGGTAGACCTATAAATCTTTAGGGAAGGATAAAGCAATGAAATATGAATAGTCAAATATTGAGTTATGCATAATTTTTTGGCTGAAGACAGACATAAATATCAAAGCAAAAATTGAAGAGAAAAAATATATGCATTCCCTGAATACTCTCAAACCCATTGCTGATGGAATAAAAGACACCATATAACTTCCCAACCCTTAGATTCTTTTTATTATGAAAAACATGGGATAATATTTCTTTCTCAATTTATATTTATTGGTAAACACAATTTTTTTGGAACAGAAAACCAAACCAGTGAAAAAATGATTTCAAAATTACAGAAAATTTCAATAAGAATTAATGGAAGTGAACCTATTCTTTCCTGATTTTTCTTTAAATTCTTGAAACCAACCCAATTCACCATAAGCATGAAAAAGAAAATAGTGAAGAGGGTCATAAAATTTTCCCTGTTCACTAATTTTCCTCATGTAGCCATCTGAGTTCCTGATCATAAAATCTATATTGGTCAATTGAGAAGGAAAATTTCCGGTGTTTAATTAAAAGTCATCAGAAAACTTTGAATTTCATAATCAGAAAAAAAACAGTGAATAAAATATCTTCCATTCATATTGCAGCTATTTTGCCTCCTTTTGGTAGCTTTTAAAATCTTTGATCCATATTTTGTGAACATGGATCAGAAAGCCTGACAGAGTGATTTGTTCAAACCTGAGGAAAAACCCTTTGAAAAATATTCTTGAAATCATTATGTTGGTTTATAATTTCTTGAATCCTGAGGAAAAAATCCTGTTCCATATTTGAGATCCATCTGCAAATATTGTGCAATTCATTCTCCCTGTCAAATATATAAAGTTGGAAGAAAGATGAGTTTTTTGTACAAGTTGGATTAATACTACACATTTTACAGTGAATATTTTGATTTAAAATGAACGTGTATATTCCCATTGCCTAGTGATTGGTTGGATTTCATGTATTTAGGTTAGCACCAATTGATTTTAAGGCAAAATTAGATTCTATCAGCCTCACATTGGAGAGCAGTTGATGCTCATGGGAATAATGATCTCTAGTCAAAATCTTGTATATGTGTAGAAAATCCTGAATGGCTTCTATGGTACTAAAATATTTCTGTTGCTAAAGAAAACGGAGCTGTTTCATTTTGTAAAAGGATTTTTTGAAAATGTTGGAAAAAACTTGTGGTTTGTAGATTTTATGGTTCAAAAAGAGTAGGTTACACCCATACCTTGGAAACAGGGTGGCTATTTTGTGCTTCTTGAATGTGATCATCAGTTTAAACCATGATTTGATTCTTTTCAAAATTTTGTGAGCCCCATAAGGCCACCTTGAAAAAAAAGTCTCTTGTGGTTGGCCTTCCAATTAATCTTCAATTCCAAGCAATGCATATTGTGGGGAACCATGGTTTTTTTCATATTATATTCAATCAATGTTTCCAAAATTCTGTTCTTGATTGAGCTCCAAATTTTCCAAAGCAAACTTCACACCCTCATTTTTTTAAAAAAAATGAGGGTGGCCTTCTGAAGAAATGGGAATTTTAGGAATTTGAGGAGTAGTACAAATATTTTGGTGAGGTAGAGGAAGTACACTTTAAGGTGGTAGATTACATAATGAACCCATATATTAAATTTTTTAAATGGAAAGAGAATGAGTAGGAGGTAAAAATCTACAATTATTTGTGTTGTTGGGAGGAAGAGGTTGAAAGCTTTAAAGATGAGGAATTGGATAAGGATTTTGCATTGATCTGTTATGGTATGTAGATGACAATAAAGAATTGTTCCTGAAATGTAGAATATGGTTTGGAATTTATGGTTTAGGTGTAAATAAGTATTTGTTTCCCATATGATGGCAATGGTGATAATAAAGAAGGGAATTTGAATTAGATTGGTGTAGTGGATTTGAAATTAAAAACTAAGGGGAGGAAAACCTTCTTGTATGTGATGAATTTTGGAAGTACCCCATTTTTTGTGTGAATTTAAGGGCAGGAAAAACCTTGTTGAAAATTATAACTAAAAATTATACTCAATTTAATGATTTCTGGTTTGGATGAAATTAAATCAGAGTAGGATCAAATTGGTTTGATATAAATTTTCAATTTTCCAAAAACAAAATTGAACCAAGTGAGGGATAAGTGTTGATTATATGTGTAGTCAATTTCCTCTTTTACATCTGCTTTCCTTGTTACATGTGCTTTACTTTATTACATGGGTTTTCCCTGTTAAATTTTTTGTCCCTTTCACCATGAAAAAAAAGGATGCACCTGCTGGCAGGTGTAGCACCTGGAAATTCTTTTGTTTTGTTTTTGACTCTGTGAAAAATTGGTTTCTAACTTGATTAGGAACCTGAGAAAATTTGTTCCTACCAGTTCCTGATTATTCCAAGTAATTGTAGTGCATGCATGGAATAAAGAAGATTTATAATTGTGGGGAATTCAATTTTATGTAATGAAGAAATTTGTGTATACCATCAAGGAAATAATATTTATTTAGATTATTTATGGGATTTAATCAAATGTGAGTGGTTTCCAATGACCTTTCTTGACAATTAGGGGTTCCATCAATTTAATTTTCAAAAATAAAATTTAAATTCTTTCAAAAAAGATATTTTCTTCATTCTTTGGGATACATACTTTTTTTTGGAAGTTTTAATGATTTGGACAATTTTCAGTCAAATCATTCAATTCTTGATCTCATTTTTTCCTTTTTTTATTCATGCTAATAATGATATTGTGAATTGATTGAGTATTACTTGATTGATTCAATTTTACATGGTTTGACTTCAATATAAGTTTGGTGATTTTTTTTTTATATATTATTCTTAATTTATTATTGTTCATTTTTTGACTATTGAATTTTTTCAGTTTTTTTATTTTCTTTATTTTTTAATTTTTTTAGTGCATTAGTTTTTTACAAAGCCTTAACCTTAAATGAATGTGTGGGTGTTTTACATCCCTGTTATGTTCTGTACACAACAGCATTTTCTTGAAGACACAGGTATTTCACAAAGTTTATTTTTTGAAATTTCTGACACCACATTCTTGTTAATTTGATTCCAAAAACGTTAAAACAATTGGAAGAATTTTAAGGACTTCAAAAGCTGATTTATAAATAAATAAACAATTTAAAAAAAATCAATGCATTTTTGTAACCATTCCTTTGAATTTTCAATGAATTTTTATTTTTTGGATTAAATTCTGAAAAGGTTTAATAATAAATTAGAGATCTTTCAAATTTGTTTTTTGGGATTTTTTTGATGTATTCTAGACCACAAAACATTGGATCCAACGTGAAACAAATTCAAAATAACACATCCTCTTGAAAAGTTTTTCCAATATCAGGAATGAAAGTTTCTTTATTTTCAGCTACTTAGAATATCATAAAAAGATTGAAAGGAAAATTATTTTTCATTTTAATCAAAGATTTTACCCCATGTAATATTGATCACCTTGAAAAAAACTGCAAATAAGAGGGTTTTCTAAATTTTGAAATAATTTGTTTGTTCCAAGAATCTGAAGAAGGGGAATTCCAGACGTGTTTTTTTTATATTTACAGTCCATCATTATTATATTTTGGAAAAGGTTTAGAAGTTTGATTGAATCAGGGCAATAAACAAGAAATGAAGTTATTTGAACATCCATGTTGTTAATTTTTTAGAAAAAGGAAGAATTCTGGAGTTCCAGTATGAGTTCTTCAACAGGAGTTTTTCCATCAAGGGAATTTTTTTTTTATTTGTGATCTTTTGTTGTAAATTGAATGCAGATTTGTATGAATATGTGATTAAGATTTTTGTATAAGAGAGTTGAGAATTTTTAATAGGGGAGCTCCGGCTTTGGATAAATTTTCAACCACCTCCTTTTACTTCCCTTGGATTCTTCTGTGGATGGGATGAGTCAAAGGATCAATGGAAGGTTCATGGTTGTGCTCTGGACATATAATCTTCAAAACCCAGAAACCCAATCTTTTGGAAAAATTTCCTGATAACCTGAAAGGACAATTGGTCTTTCTTGTTTTTTTTTTTTCTTTTCTTTTTTTTTGCAATTTTTTGGTATCTCTACTGGGTTTACATTCCCAATATTTATCACATCAATAGGTGCAGGTATCTTTCTGGCAATTGGAGACTCTGGTAGATATGGAATATCCATGGGACCTTGCCCATGATTGGATAGCTTCAACCAGATCCCCCTTTTGATTATATAATAGCTCAGGAGGAGGGGCCAGAGGTGTGGAATCAGCAGTTTTATTAGAAGAAGAAGGATTCAGAGGATTTGAATCACTAGTTTTGTTAGATGAGATAATTGATAATGGGCCTGGTTAAACAGTTCTGAAAGGTGGATGGATTTTTTCTTGAGCCACTGCAAAAAGATCTTTTCTTTGTAAAAAATGAAATAGAGATATGTCAGCTCCGCAATACCAGGAACCTTGCAGTCATTTAGCTACAGAGAGTGATAGAAGATACTGGAATAATAATCATAATAATATTCCAATGATAAACATGTAAAAATCTCAAACAATGAATATTTTCAGAGCTGGTGCAAGGTTTAATTGGTTTGTTTAAAAAGGGTTTTCAATTTTTTATAAAAGAGGGGCCACAGTATTATACTAATAGGGGTCTTTACAGAAGAACAACCTCTCTTCAAGGGGCCTCCTTAGGCAGTTGAAGAACCTTGGAATGAAGATGGGTGCCTTAGAAAGGGCTTATTCCACTGATATGGCCGGGAAAAACAGCACAATTGCCAAGACAGGAAAGGAAACACTCACTCTGAGCACTTTACCACGAAAATCCTGCAATAATAGGAATGGTTTCAGAGCAGATGGGGCGGATTTTCTTGACTAACTTCAAAGGGTTGATTGGTTTTTGATAAATGAATAATAATACTACAGACTAGGTCATAAATCATTTGCTTATCTTTTTAGAAAAGCACTTGACTAACAATGACACCTTTTATGATTTATAATAATAATTTCTGGTAAACTGATGGGGAATAATAGGTCCAAAGAGGTCTGCATAAATACCTTTTTGGGGTTACTATGAGCTTCTCAGGGTGCGTAGAGAGGGTTCTGCTCTTGGGATGAGGCTGAAAAGCCATTCAGGACAGGATTATCACGTCCACTTGGTGCTTTCAATCAGCTGACATCAGATCTGCTGGATATCTCTGCTATTTTAGCCACAGAATCTGTTAATCTGTTATAGTGTAAATGTGATCATTCTGCAATGATCCTTCATTTGTATTCTTAATTTTGTTTTAAAGTGGACAGATAGGGACGTTTACTGATTTTCCATCATCTGCTGAGCACTTAGGTAATTTTTAATAATTTTTATGATGACTTCTAGTATTTTTTTGTGGTCTTTGAAGATCAGGATAAGTGATTTACGTGGTAATCCTCAACATTTGGTTTATTATTGAAAAATACTTAAACTTAGTTTCTTATTAATTTTATTTAAGTTTTATAGTTTTAAGACTATTACTAATGCTTATGCCAGCTAACCCTAACTAGGTTGTAGCTATCTGAGCGGTACCTGGTTGTCAGATTTTTCACAACTGATCCAGGAGCGGGGATCAGTCAATTCAGATGCGCGCAGGGTAGGATCCGCTGCGTGCGTGGCAAAATTAGCTGCGCGCGTGACCTCTGTACGCAGGAATGTGTAGCTACGGGTAGGTAGGGTTGTGTAAGGATGCGGGGCTGCGCGCGGGAATTGTGACATAACACATTTCCGTGTGTAACTCCTAGAATATTCACAAAACTCCAATTCTGAGTGAAATTTAGTAGTAAAACATATACTTGACAATACATGTGAACCATTGAAATGGCCAGAAAAGGGCCATATTTGTGTTGTGGCTTTTGGTCCCTTTTTTTATTTAATTATTTAAAAATAGAAGCAGTTGGATTTCCAGGGTGGGGTCAGTGAGTGACCCTACCTAGTTTTGGGTGGGGAATCTATTCCTGCAATAATATTAGTGGATTTCTCACTCTTCTTCAGTCAATTTTACTTTTCTTATTTTATTCTTTCTATCATATTTCTTCTGTTACTTTGACAGGTTTCTCTGTACATAGTAGCAAGCTGGCAAGATAGGTGTTGATGCTTTAGAAATATATGGGGAATAAATTTAGTGAAAAAAGGTATTCAGAGACTTCATACAAGAGGTAAAAGTGGTTCTTGAAATTATCTGGAGTGTTGAGTTGCTTTGGTTGAGGAGTGGTGAAGGGTGATGAGTGGTTTTTGGAGTGGAGTGGTGATGAGTGGTTTGGAGTGGTGATGATTGGTGTGGTGTGGTGTGGTTTGGTGTGGTGTGGTGTGGTGTGGTGTGGTTTGGTGTGGTGTGGTGTGGTGTGGTGTGGTGTGGTGTGGTGTGGTGTGGTGTGGTGTGGTGTGGTGTGGTGTGGTGTGGTGTGGTGTGGTGTGGTGTGGTGTGGTGTGGTGTGGTGTGGTGTGGTGTGGTGTGGTGTGGTGTGGTGTGGTGTGGTGTGGTGTGGTGTGGTGTGGTGTGGTGTGGTGTGGTGTGGTGTGGTGTGGTGTGGTGTGGTGTGGTGTGGTGTGGTGTGGTGTGGTGTGGTGTGGTGTGGTGTGGTGTGGTGTGGTGTGGTGTGGTGTGGTGTGGTGTGGTGTGGTGTGGTGATGGGAGGGTGAAAGAGGTCAAGGGGGGGGGTTATAAGATAATTGGAGCACTCCAAGATGTGTGGACTTACAAGGAATAGGTTTTCATTAATATTGAATATAGGCATGTGAAAGGGCTCAAAGAAGAGTCCCAGAACCCAAAAGGGGTCTAATATGATGCTTTTTTGGTTTAGTTTTTGAGACACAAATATTGCCTCCGAAAATTTCCAAAAAAAAAATTTTTGGAAAGCTTCAGAAAATTCTTTCAAATCTAAATCTTCAAAAAACTCAGATCATCATTGTTTATTTCAGGAAAAATTAATCAAAAAAGCATCATGAAAAAGAGACAGCCCTTTTCTTTGGTATTATGTTCATTTTAATTCATAATTTGAGGGGTAAAAATGTGACAACAAGTTAGAAGTTTTTCATTGGAGTGTTTGGATTCTATTCTAAATTTTTTTCAAAAACTTTTGGGGAAATTTTGATTTAAGATGTAAAACAAAAACATTTCAATAGATATGATAATTTGAGGGGTTTTGACATTGGATTTTAATTTTGGAGGCCAAAGACACATCAAAAAATTCTGGGGAAAATATTAAAAAGCCGTTTAATATATGTGTTAAGTTTCTAACAGCTTAAAAGGCCAAAATAAAATAATATAAAAGGCAAACAAAAGGATCCAAAAGTCCAATGAGAAAAGTGAATTTTTCAAATTCTGTGCTTTTTTGAAGGAATGTTTTAAGGTAATATAATACATCCAAAAAATCTGAAAAAAATATCAAAATACTTTTGACTGTTCTTTGAACTTTTTAATAGCTTTAATCACCAAAAAAAATGAAACCAAAAGGAAAATAACAGGATACAGATGTCCAATGAGAAATTTGAATTTTTTTTGGTTTTTTGATGGAATTTTTTAAGGTAAAAGGATATATCCAAAGAAAATTGAAGTGAAATTTGAAAGCTCTTTGAACTTTGGTTGAAATATTTTGTAGCTGAAGTAACCAAAAAAAATAAAATAGCCAAAATAAGGACCCAAAAACCCATGGAAAAATTGATTTTTGTCGAAATTTTTTAATTTTTTGAGTCCATTTTTGGAAGGGTTCTAATGCCTCAAAAATTACCAAATTTTTTGTTTGGGGGTTCATGAACCACAGCTACAAAGCAGAAGTTTCAGAATCTAGAAAAAATAAATTCTTGTAAGTACTGTGAAATAAAGTATTTGTCCGTGTGTCAGCAGAGGTGCACAATGGTGGGTGGTCACAATGGTGGGTAGTCCTTAAATTCCATGAATTAAAGTAGGTTAATTCTAAATTCACGGCCCATTGAGCCTTGTAAACGACCAAAAATTATCCATGTGGCACGCCACACAACCACATTCAAGCTGTGCTGCATGCCACACGGATCAGAGAACTGTGTGGCCCACACACCACAGGCTGGGCTTGTGTGGGATGCCACATGACTACATTCCAGGCGTGAAGAACTCCCCATGGCTCAAATGTAGTCCTGTGGAAACCAGGAAGCCCACACACCATGGTCCGGGCTTGTTTGGGATGCTGCACAACTACATTCAAGCTGTGTAGAAACTCCACAAGGCTCAAATGTAGTCGTGTGGAATCCCACACGGCTAAAATGTAGTCGTGTGGAATCCCACACGCCACCAGACTGTGGTGAGCCAAAAAAAAAAGGAATGAAAGGGTACTAACATAACCATAAACAAAATTAACCTTCCAAAAAAACAGAAATCAACCAAAAAAATCAAAAAATACTCATTTTTTGGTTAAAAAAACAAATAAACAAATAAAGGGTAATGTTAAATTCAGGGCTCTTTGAGTCGTGTACACACCTCTGTACAAAGCTCAAAGGGCTGTCTGGCACCCCACACAACTCAAATGAGCCGTGTGGCATGCTACACAACTCAAACGGGCCGTGTGGCATTCTACACAACTCAAATAGGCCATTTGGAAAGCTACACAACTCAAATGGGCTGTGTGGCATGCTACACATCGCATTTGAGGTTTGTGGTACGCTAAACAACTAAAATCAAGTTTTTTGGCCTCCACTAAATAATAAATAATGAATAATAAACTATAAATTATAAATGATAAATGATAAAGAATAAATAATAAATAATAAAAAATAGATAATAGATAATAGATAATAGATAATAAATAATAAATAATAAATAATAAATAATAAATAATAAATAATAAATAATAAATAATAAATAATAAATAATAAATAATAAATAATAAATAATAAATAATAAATAATAAATAATAAATAATAAATAATAAATAATAAATAATAAATAATAAATAATAAATAATAAATAATAAATAATAAATAATAAATAATAAATAATAAATAATAAATAATAAATAATAAATAATAAATAATAAATAATAAATAATAAATAATAAATAAAATAATAAATAATAAATAATAAATAATAAATAATAAATAATAAATAAATAATAAAATAATAAATAATAAATAATAAATAATAAATAATAAATAATAAATAATAAATAATAAATAATAAATAAT